>JAFIRS010004342.1:0-90695 GCA_018342105.1 Gonioctena quinquepunctata | reverse complement strand
CCCAAAATTTTTAGTAAGGTCAAAAAACAGGATCAAATCTCGGTTTGGAAACAAACCAGCATCAAATTTCAAGGTCAAATCTCAAAGTCAAAATTTAAATGGAATCTAAGGTCATATTCAAGGTCAAAACTGAAGTGAATCCCAAAGCGGAAACCCCTTTAAAAACTCAATGACAAATCTCAAAGCAAATCTAAAGGCAAACACACACACCCCTCCCCTCAACCATTAAAGGTCACAGTGAGTCATAGGGGTGGGGGGAGGAACCCCCCAAACTCCTATAATATTGATACTAGTTGAATTCAGCAGGGGGAAGAAATAGGGTTACCAAATAATAAATTTTGGGAAACGGGAAAATTAAAAAAGGGCTTCCCCCATTTTTAGCACTAAAGGCCCTAAAACTGAAAATTCCTTTACCGCTTTTGTTGAAAATGAATATAAAGTTGATGAATAGCCTTCCTGTACCCCATATTCGCTAAAAAACCAATGGCGCAAATCTTTTCGAGAAGACAAAAAATTTTTGGACGACTAACCCATGAAGGTGGGTTAATTTTTTTCCCCAAACATTACCAGTAGATGTAGGTACTAAAACAAAGGTGTCATTCAACAAAACCCTAATTTAAAAGAATTTTTGGGCTTTCCAGGAAATTAACCGAAAATATTCATTGGTCAAAAAATGGACCACTCACTATATTTTGTTCCCTTTTTGAAAAAAAATTCCCCACAAAATTTCTTTTTTATCAACTCACCCCCTAAAATTTTTTGAATGCGGGATGTGATAAATCAACACAAGGGGAAAAAAATTACTTTTCAAAAAAACCGGGTTTTTAAAAAGAACTTTATTTTTTTTGGAAATTCTGGTCAATCGCCCTTTACAATAACAGATAAACTGGAACCCAAAATCGGTGTTGCTCCCCCCGGAAAACCTCCCCGGGGCACGGGGGCGATGGGGCCGATAAAGTCTAGGAGAAACCCTCCATCCGGGGGGAAAAATTTTCAGACGAGAAAACGGTTCTCTGTTGTTCTTCAAAAAAAGGGGGCCAGTCCTGGTTGGTCGGGCGTTTTTTTTTGGAGGTTTTTGACTTCAGGCTGCGGGGAATAGGCAAATAATTATGACCTATATAGGTGGATGGCGGCGTTACATTTTTTTTTGGATCACTCTATTGGTTGAATATATGGCTTGACGGTGTAGAGTTGGATTTGTCTAACGGGGTCTTGAAGTTCCCAACCGTTTTCCTTTGGGGGGGCTTTTGGGGTTACCTCTTTAAACGGGGTCGATGGTATCTTGGGCTTCATTGAAGTAGTGTCCCCAGGGGGGCTTTAACATGCACCGGGGAAGGGTTTTTTTAAAAGTGTCATATGTGTTGTGAAAGTGATATTTGCTCATTGATTTTTGAATGCTATGGTTCCAAGGTCAGATCTTTTGTTTACATTTCGTGTGGAATCTTCTGGCTTCCGTATATTACGATGTAGTGATCATCGTTCATTTTATTCAATCACGTCGTGGCTTTAAATTATTTTGGGTTGTCGATGGCAGCTTATTGGTTTCGGGGGTCATCTCAGGATCTATTTGCAATCTGGGCCCGAGTTCCTGAATATGTGTGATTTTGGCAATAAAAGTTGTGTAAATTTTGGACATGGGCCGTACATACTTAATATTCACCGTTTACAAAAGAAAGGGTTCTGGAGGAATGGGTCGTAGTGTGGTTCGGACTGGGAATTGAGTAAAGGTATTATGGAATTTTGAGGGGTTTACTGTGGAAATTTCAATACAAAATTAATCTTTATTTTCATTATATGAAGCTTTTTAAATTTCGTAATATTTATAAATATCTTGTGTTCGGGTTCCAAATATCGTATTTTTATTGTAAAGTTTGATTATGTCTATGGTTTTCTAAACCTTAATGTTTATGAAAATTAGGGATAGCTGGAATTTTTGAGAATGATTCGATTTTCCGTCGTCCTTATAATATCGAAAATGGGGAAGAGAGGGTCATTTGATCGAACATTTCAACTTCTATGTCCCCTTTTGGGAAATTTAAAGGTGCATTGGTTTTTTCGATGTCATTGGATTCTATTTGCTAAAAAGGTCCCTGTTTCTAAATGTCCCGGAGTGTTGTGTTGAATGGGCGATTATGTGTTGTGAAAGTGATATTTCCCTAGGATTCTTGAGAATGCTTTATTTTGGATCGTTTTATTTTTGTTGATGGCGTTTTAATTTTTCCGCGTCGTGGGGTCCAAATTCCCTAATCCCCATCGCCCCTTTTCATTCTTTTGGTGTAATTGTATTTTTGCTTTTGCAATTGATTGATTTTAAATGGATTGGAAGGTGGTTAAGTTCTGTTAGATACGAGTCGGGAAGTGCGGGAATTCAACTTTTTTGATAGCGAATGTCAAGTGGTTTTGAATAGTTTCGATTTCAGAAAAGGTCTAGTTCGACAAAAGGGGAAAGGACGTGTGTTTCCTTTCCTGGCAGTTCCTAGTTGGGTAGGATGCCTGGGTTATTGTTCAGTTCTACTTGGATGCCCTTAGCTGAGGGACCTGACGATCAATCTGAAACAATGGGGTTTCAGATTGGCTTTGGGATTACTCTGTCGTCAAGTATTGTGTTTTTTATTGTCTTTTATTTGTTTTCAAAAATTTCTTGGGGGAATCGGGGCGAAGCTTCTTTGTTTCTAGGACAGTTTTCTTTATATATTTTGTTACCTTCTTTATTTTTCCCAGACTTTCCCTTCGTTTTTGTTCCTTTCTTTGATTGTTTTTTCTTTTTGGTTGACTAGGTCATTGTGTATTTAGTATATATGTTTTGGGATTTTTCTCTTTGTGTTAGATAAATAGTCATTGTAAAGTTGCTGTTCTAATTTAATCTAAAAAGGGGTCTGAGGTTAGAGGTGACCATTTATTATTTCGATGGGTTTTGATTCTTTCGAGTGTATCGAGTGGTTAACCGAGAATGGCATAGGCATTAGCCTGGTCATATTATTTTCGTTAGGGTGGCTTACCCATTATTTAGTCTAAGGTTGTTCAATTGGGAGTTGAGTGGAGTCTTCGACTTTTGCGTTCGACTGCAATGTCCTGGGGTGCCAAAGTGTACTTTTATTCCGTGTAGTGATGTTGGCTGTGAAAAAATTCCGTTTTGAATTCGGTTCCAGAGTCTGAGATTATTAAGTCAGGAATACCGTGGTGTCCGAAAATGTTATCAGTTTTTAAAGTTATGTCTAAGGCATTTTTCCTGAGTAGGGGGTATGCCTGGGGGCATATTTGAGAAGGGTCTATAATTTAAAATTTTTGTTGTTTTATTTGAAATATGTCCACATGGACGGGAAAAAGTTTACTAGGTGTTGGGGGGATTTCGAATTTTGTTTCGGGGGTTCCTATCATATTTGTTGGTTTGGCATGTTTCACAATCGTTTATAAAAATGCCCCCAAATCTATAGAATTTTGCCGAAAGTATGTTCTTCTGATGCTTTTTTTGTTCTCTGTTATTTTCCATGATTGGGAAGTTTATTCGTGATGTTTCTTTATAATTTTTTTGTTGTTGTTCTTTGGATGTTATGTCTTGTAAGATATTTGTACAGGGATTATTTTGGTACTTGAAGTTTCGAAGGTGTTGGCAAATGAGTTTGCAAAAAAGTTAGTATGATGTCCGTTGTCGAAATATATGGCGATTTTGTTGGTTTCTGTGAAGTATTCTTTAAAATCTTGATAATATCAGTTTCAAGTTGACCTTTGGTGGAAAAAAATTGTTCGTTCTGTTGGGAAATGGGGTTTTATAATTGATTTTTGTCATCATACGGTTGTTTGAGTTTAGTGGTTGTTCTGCAAAAATTTGGGAATTGGAAGGGGTTTCTGCTGGTATGTACAGTGTTGGTACTATTAGTTCGTGTAGAGGGAATTTAATCTCCGCGGTGTTACTACAAGTAGAGGTTGGAGGTCGTCATGTATCGTCATAATTGAAGGTTCCCTGAATTTTCCTAATATAGAGGTATATGTCGATGTCTGGGGTTCTTCTTAAGGGTGTTTTTGGGGAAATTATCTAAATAATTTTGAATTTGTCTAGGGGAAAAGTCTCGGGTTTTGGGGAATTTCTACCTTGGGAGGGCGTCACCATTCGTGTTGAGTTTTCCTTTTTATAGATTTCCTCGTATTCGTATTTTCGGAATTTGAGTTCCATCTAACTAGACGTGAGTTGGGTCTTTGAGAGAACAAACCCCTTGTAGGGGTTTGTGATCGGTAATGATCTGAATTTCTTCCATATAAAATTTTGGTCGAAAGTACTTTGTACTCTATACTATAGCTAAGAGTTCCTTCTCTATAGTGGAATAGTTTTGTAAGCTGTCGTTTAGTGTTCTCAAGGCATAAGCTACAGGTTTATCTGAGCCTATAGGTCCCGGAAAGGATGGCGCCAATGGCAAAATTATTTTCGTCTGTCGTCAGATTAAACTCTTTGTCGAAATTCGGATAGGTCCCCAAAATTTCATTGATGAGTTTTCAAAAGTTCGGAAACATTTAATGAATTTATCGTCGTGAGTTAATTTATCCTTTTTTTTGGAAGAGGGTAAATGGTTTCGTTAGTTTTTGCGAAGTCTTTTATAAAGCGTCAGTAACCTAGAAATCCAAGGAATCCTTTTATTTGTTTTGTCGTTATGGTAAGAGGGGAAATTTTTTTTTCGCTTTAATTTTATCGGGGTTAGGTTTAATACCGTCCCTCGTAATGTGTGTCCTAAGTATGGTTTCGTGTCTTAAGAATTTGATTTGTCTAATTGTATTTTTAGATTTGTTTTGGAGTTTGCTAAATATTTTTTGTATGCTATCAATGTGTTTTTTGAGAGAACGGGGAGGCAATTGAAATATCGTCCAGGTATATAAGACAAATTTTGTTGATGTATTCTTTCAAAATTTTATCCATATTTCAAAGTAAGGGTTTTTTTAAAACCCCGGCATCCTGAGGAATTCAAGGCTCCCCTCAACGTTGAAAGCTGTTTTTCAAGGGTCGAGGGTGTGCATTGAATTTGTTTAAAAGCCCGATGCTACCCAGGTAGTAAGCATTGGCATTTGCCTATTTTGTCGAAAGTCAGTAATGTTGGGGATTGGATATTTGTCGTCTATTTTTTTCCCATTTAATTTGCGGTAGTCAATTACTATTCGCCATTTTTTTTGCTCAAACATCCAGATAGGTGATGACCATGGGGATTTACTTAGGTTGAATTATACTTGATTCAACATTTAATTTTTGGCATCAACTTGGTTTGTGAACGAATGGATATCGGTAAGTTTTTGAACTGGTTGGGTGTCAGTCGTTTGTATCGTATGTTTGACTTCCGTGGTAGATGGGGGAGGTCCCCGTCTTTATAGAAAATATAGAAAATTAAATTTTTTCATATTTGTTTTAAATTCTAAGTTCAAAAGTACAGGCAGATATTTCCAATTTTATATTTGGGGTTTGTTTGATTTTGCAGAAGGGAATTTTTTGTTTTTTTCTTCGTAAATTGAAGGAATTTCTTCTAAATGATAAATTTCTTCTTTATTCAGGGAATATGTTCAGGGGGTATGACAAAACAAACTACCGATTTGTCTGGGGGATTTTGAAAATTTACTGCTCGTCCGTTGGGCGTGTGTTAATGTTTCTGGAATGACACAAGAAAATGTTGCTTCGCTGGGGAATATCCCGCCCGACTGGGATGTCCGGTTATTATTTTTAAATTGTGGACGTTTTGTCAAATAATAGACTCGCCGATTGAAAGTATCTTATCGGATGGACACACTCTGGTGTAGATAATGTCGCTCGTTAAGTCTAGGGTTGCCGAAGGGTCTTCGTTATCTGATCCTATTATCCGTTGAAACATTATGGAATTTGTACAAAAGAATTAAATTTTTTCGTTGCTGAAATTCTTCGAAAAGATGGAATATTCATGGCTAAATCGTGTGTAGAATTATTGAAACTGTTAGACACTGTCAACTTTTCTTCGAATATGAATTCTGGGAAAAATCTCTCGGCAATATTAGGATCTGGAAATGATTTTTAGAACCAGTGTCAATCAATACTTAATGGCGGGTTCTCGATTTCTACAGTGTAAAATTCGTTCATTTGTATTATGTGATTCTAATGTTATGTCTGATTTGATGAATGGGGGCGGATTGGAAATTTACGTCATCATGAAGTTGATGATGAGAGGGTGATCTTGATTCTGAATTTCTTGTTCATTATCTTGATAGTTATAATATTGATTTTCTTCGAAATTTTCATAAACTGTTCAGAATTTTGCTCTATTCTTCGTGTTTGTTAGAAATAATTCTTCAGCTGAAGTTGCAGGTATTCTTGGAAAAGTGGTTTGTTGATTTTTGCTTTTGATTTCCGTGAAAGTTTGGAATAGTCGTGTTGTGGTCTATTTGTATTGGTTGAAATTCCACCATTGGGAGCTGGAATGTTGGGGCTATTAGGGTTGCTCTCCAAACATTTTGTGGTTTCTGTAAATACTTGTGCGTTCGTAAAAGTATTTCTGAGGGGTCTTTGTGGGTTGGACATTAATGGGGCCCGTTGGAAAATGTTCTTTGTTGTTGCCCATGAAATTGTGGTCTTTGATGGTTCTGATTTTGGTTTTGTGCTCGGAGTATATAGTTTGTTGTGGCGGAAGTTATGACTTGGGTTGTAATTTGAGTGTGAGGTTTCAATGGATTGTATAGTGTAAAATTTGGGATTCTGTTGACTCCATGTTATGGTTTCTATTTTGTGAGTTGAAATTTTCTTCTTAATAACGAGTGACATGGCTTTTCTAGGGAATTCGATAGAACCGTACGTTGTCTTGAAGTCTACTTCAAGTTCCTAATGAAAGTTTTCAGGAAAAGTGTCATAATTTGAATTGTAACAAATTTTTGCTGTGGAGTGTAAAGAACAATTCAATTTTATGAATAAGCTTCAGCGTCTTGCATCGAACACCAAAATTATATAGGATTCTTGTCTATAGGTGGAGGACAAAAATCTTGCACTAAACAATCTAAGTTTCTTTGATCACCAAAACTAAGTTCCAAGTTGATTTGATACCTGCCAAGTGGTCAGTTCGGTTCTTGAACCCATTAATAATAACGCTCTGCCACCTAGCCAATAAGGGTTGAATTATGAATTCTAAGCGTTTTATTATGCGCTTTGAAACTGTGATATTAGACTCCGCAATTTTCAATAAAGATACCCAGTAAGGGGATTTCCATCATAATGTGGAATTGTATCAATATATAGTCTCAAGAGTTGATAATTAGTTGTGCTCAGCCATTTCTTCAGACTCTCAGAAATGCTTCCTGACAATTTATTGTATGAATCTAAGGATATTGAAAGATAAACTCATAGGCTAGTGTGAGTTCCGTAAACCGTATTAGGGTTGTTCTCACTTTCGTATTTACTGTACTATCACTTTGGATTTTGCCAATAAAATTATTTGGGATTGGTTTCCTTAGGATCAGACAAGGAGTCTAGTTATAAACAAATGATTACTCACAGCAATGTTTTACTAAGACCATTTCTTTCTTTCCAGGGTAGCCTCTAGTCTGCCTATTTTGGTTCTGTTCTGGGCCTCTCTGGTTTTTCTTTCTCGAACGTCTCCCTACTCAGAACTTCGGTTCCTGGTGGAACTGTAGATTCGCGATTTCGAAATTAACAATTGGAATTGAAATAGTTTCCCACTCATGAAAATGTACTATTTTTCGAAAATCCTACCCACTGCGCCAATTACGTTTTGAAAAAACAGGAGTGTCTTTTGAAAAAGAACTTTATTTTTACAATATGAAATTCTGGTCCATCGACCTTACAATAACAAATGATAACTAGAACTAAATTCGGTGTTGCTGGCATCCCGAAGGAAACCTCGTACCGGGCATTGGGGTCAGCGATAAGGGCCGATAAGAAGTCTAGGAGACTATGTAACTGGCAGGAAGAGTGATTTACAGCCGTGACCGATTCAGATGAGCCCATTTTTAAGAAACGTTAGGTGAACAATGGCATTATGTAAGGCGGGATGTTTCTCAGGACTTGGGCTTCCATTTGGCTGATTAATCTCGTAATCTATAATATTATTCAGCTTCACTCGGTTAGTTGGATATGTCTTTTATCGGAAAATATTGATCTAAAAGTATTTAGATAAGTCACGCCTCTACTCAGCTAACAAGTTCTGCAAACTCTCGTCATATCCGCGTCCACCCTATGAACTTCCGTAGAGAGTAACTCATTTCTTATTGGAATTTGCGTGCTTGAATGAGATATTCATTTTCACGTGTAGTTGAAAGCATTCTCAAAAGTCTTGTATTATGCGTTTGGCTGTTATGATGAATTTGTATTACCTTTTTTACCGAATAGTTTTTCTTACTGGCTCAGCATTTCACAACCTTCTTTCCACCTGTGCCTAGGGTGTTACTTTCACCTATAATGTGATGTCTTTTTCTCAACTTCAATTTTTGTTTTTTGTCAATAAACTAATTTCTCTTCCATTCCTTTTGCAATGAAACATATTTATTATCTAGGTAGTATTGTCCATGATTTTTCCTCCAACTCAAATAATTCAAATTTTATTTCCACAATATCTTGAATAACAATAATTTGGTTTCTCTGTTTCAATAAAAAGGATTCAACACATTTTCATGAACATTCAATGAGGTGTGGACTGTGGATCTATTTCTTGAAAGTGTATCATACAAAGTGACGAAGAGAACCTCACCAAATTAAACATGTAAAAAAAAATAAGTATAGAAAATATTTCTTTTCTGGAAGATGACGGCGGGTGCTTCAATGAAAATGTTTAAATGTGTTTCTCAGAAGAAGACAATACAAATTTATCTCGCTATAGAAATTTCCGAACTATACAGAGGTACAGGGCGACAAAAATGATTGAGTGTGTGAATTTCTATTTTTTTTTATTTAAAATGACAATAAGTGCCTTATGTCTGTTTCTTGAATGATAATTGAACGATGTAATCACGAATTGAAGCTTGTCAAACCATACAGAGCAATGAAAATAATGTAATTTGAAAAATAGATTCGTTTCGTGTGAATGCACACCATGAGGAAAATATTATTAATGTGTTTTAGAAAAATTATTGTGTGCTCATGATTTTATGCTTGCCAAACCGTACAGGGTGGGAAAAATAATGAGGTTTAAAAAAATCTTGTCAACGACGGCCAGTGCCATGATGAAAATATAATAAATATGTTTCTATAAATATAATTGAACTATGTAACCGAATTGAAGCTTGCCAAACCGTACAGGGCAAGAAAAATCATAGAATTTGACGATGGATTCGAAAAAAAAAATCTTTTGAACGAGAGAGTGCTACGATGGATATGTAATGAACATGTTTTCGAAGTATAATTGAACAATTTGATCAACAAATTCACAAATATTTTTATCGTAGTACTCACCGTCGTTTACAGAAAACTGCATGTTTTTCAAACCTCAATATTTTTCTCGTCAATTCGTGATCACATGGAATGGATGAAGAGAATCAGTTTTCTGACAATTCAGATAGCCTCATTTGGAAAAAGATGTGTTTTTTGAGGGGTTATAGGAAAAATGAAGCTTCCACAACAACAGTTCCCCCGGATTATTGACATGAACATTTCGAGACATGCGGGTTTGAGTTTTGAAAATCAACTACAACGTTGTCTAGATGTACAAGGAGATCATTTTGGGCATTGGCTAGCTTTGCTATTCATTCCAATACATTGCTTTCTGAAACTGTCAATTCATAATTCTATTATTGAAAGTGTAATTTTTATTGGATTTGATAAAATTGTATTCAAGATCAATTTCATCATTGAATAATGATAATTCGAATATTCATTCATTCCAAATGAATAGCCAATTTGTATGGACTTGGAACTCAATTCATATGAACTTGGAACTCAGAGTAAACGTGTAAAGTATGGACCATTTCAAATTACTAAAAATCTATGAAAGGAAGGTACGAAAAAATCGATTGATAATTGAATTCTACATCTAAAAGGCTAGTTTTTTTTTAATGGGTTTGGGGGCGTATTCATGAACTCATTATGATATGAATGATAGAAGGCAATGTTACTTTGTCCCGTATAGAATAAAAGTTTGTGCCTCACTTGGAAACTCTGACCACACCCTCATCTCCACAACATGCTCTTTCCATTTACCATCGAGCTGCACAATACCACCCCGTCTCATGTGGCATTACAATTCGGCCGACTTGGAAGGTCTTCGTATGTTTTTCTCAGCGTTTCCATGGAAGAGAGTTTGTTACTCTTCAGTAGATCCAACACGATGTGCTGAGACAATTTCTGAAATCATCATGTTGGGGATGCAAACTTACATACCGAATACCGAAAGAAGAACATCATCCGATAAGACCTGGTTTAACAGAAACTGCTCTAGAGCTGTGGCTTCCAAACAGGCAGCATACCATCGATGGCTAAAAAATCCGGGCCCTGAGACCAGAGCAGCATATGTCGAGGCTAGAGGCATATGTAAAGAGACAATAGAAAGCTCAAAAGATGCCCACAAAGCCAAAATAAGATCAAAACTTGCTGAATGTCCTAACGGATCCCGTTCATTTTGGTCTTTCGCCAAAGCTGTGGGAAGAAATTTCACTTCCAGCTCATTTCCTCCCCTAACCAAAGAAGATGGAACACTAGCAACGACTGGCCAGGAAAAAGCCAATATCTTTGCGCACCTATTTGCTGGAAATTCCACTCTGGATTCATCGGGAAAACGTCCCCCGCACATTACCCCTATTGTCGGTCACATGCCCGGGATCACCTTTCGCCGACGTACTATCAGAAAGATTTTGCTGGGTCTCAACACCAACAAAGCCTGTGGATCTGACGGACTCCCGCCGATTGTTCTCAAGAAATGTGCACCCGAACTAACACCTGTTCTTTGCAAGTTGTTCAACCACTCTTACAATTTGGGGTATTTCCGTCCAATTGGAAAATTGCAAGAGTACAGCCAGTCCCTAAAAAGGCAAAAGGCCCTACCTAGCAACTACAGACCTATCGCACTGCTATCTATTATTTCAAAGGTCATGGAAAAAGCCATCAACATCGAGCTCATGAAATATCTGGAAGACTCAGGAATTGTCAACGGATAGGCAATATGGCTTCCGCCATCAGAGATCAACTGGTGACCTGCTCGCTTACGTCTCACATATATGGCAGCTATCTATTGAAAAGCATGGAGAAACTTTAGCTGTGGCATTAGATATCTCCAAGGCGTTCGATCGAGTTTGGCACCAGGGACTCCTCGCCAAGCTTCCGTCTTATGGCTTGCCCCCTCAGGTCTCTCCATGTAGTGGTCGATGGAGTTTCATCTGACACTCTACTCATAAATGCTGGTGTTCCGCAAGGATCCATTCTCGCACCAACACTATTTCTACTTCACATCAACGACCTGTTGAAATCAACTTCATGTCCAGTACACAGCTTTGCCGATGATAGTACCCTCCATACCGCTTTCTCTTCCAGGGCCCCTATATCAGCCCGTGAAACCAGAAATGAACGAGGAAGAAATGTTAATAATATAAATATGGACTTGGCAACAATTCTCGAATGGGGATCTAATAACTTGGTAGAATTCAATGCAAACAAAACACAAGCATGTCTTTTCTCTAGAAAAGCCGATCTCACTGTGCCTAACATAACTTTGTCAGGAGTAACCATACCACTGAAGCCATCCATATCGATGCTTGGTATTACTATCAGAATAACCTTTCCGGGAAAATACGTAGGTCCAAAATACCACTGAAGCCATCCATATCGAGCTTGGTATTACTATCAGCATAATCTGGGACGTGCCAAGAGCTATTTCACCCCCAGTCAGCTGCTTATGATCTATAAGGCACAGATCCGACCTGTCCTGGAATACTGTTCCCATATTTGGAGTGCGGCACCTAAACATATCCTGAGGCTATTGGATTCTGTCCAAAAAAGGGCAATTCGTCTCGTCGGTGATGCCTCGCTTACAAACTCGCTCACTTGTCTGGAACACCGTAGAAAAGTTGGCGATTTGTCTCTATTTTATAGATATTTTCATGGGCGATGCTCTTCTGAAATATCAACAATCGTTCCTGCATTGGCAGTCTCTTCGAGATTAACCCGTCAAGTTCAGTCATCACACCCCTTCGTGGTCACTTTGGAAACCTGCAGAACATCACTTTCCAAAGACTCGTTCATCCAACGAACAGCGAGGCTTTGGAACTCATTGCCTAGGGAAGTGTTCCCCGAGGCATACAACCTTCAGAAATTTAAGAAGAACACCAACTCCTACCTTCTTTCCCTAGGTTCCCACGATGTTCTCTGAACATTACAGGATATCCCTTTTCGTGGGAACCAGAAAAAAAAAAAAAAAAAAAAATTAAGAATGATGAATTGTTTATCATCATTATATGATAGTTCTACTTCATTTTTCTTATATATATACCATGGGAGATGATTTTCAATGAATTCATCTTCCAAGGAATTTTTCCACCATTTTCAACTGTTTTTTTTTTGTAAGTGTCAGGTATAAATTATTATTTTGTCACTGATTTATCCTGTCCCTTGGCTCTCTCTTCTTTTGTCACGAGCGACTGAACTTAGATTTTCAGTTCAAAGAAACTAATTATGGGATTATTAGGGAACTCATCATGAAATTGAGAGAATTTGTTAAATTTAATGTATCAAATCTACTTATATTGTTGCCAATGAACAAGTCGAAAGTGTTCGTATTTACATTCAGAATGAGAGTATCCGCGTCAGTCTAGAAGAAAGAAGCATTTGGCTGAATTCTCTCTCCATATATCCATTGTGAAAGAGTTACATTTCTTGGATAATTCCGAAATACAGAATCCCAAATATAATTGTTATCAAATTGTACTTTTAATTCACCCATTTTTATTGCAAAGTAAGATACAATTAGCCAAAAGGCCCTCAGTGTCATCAAGGTCACGGTCAGATGAATGTGATGAAGTGGAGTTTTCAGTGGGTTTATCTGAGGTAGAAGAACTCAGGAATTCCCACATTATTAAGGGGTTTCCAAGAAGGATTTCCTCTACTTTTCCAAAAAAGGCATCATCCAACGTAACTGCTTGGATATAAGTATTATATGAGTGAGCATCACAATCAAACCTTCATTGATATCCTGTTCCGTTTTCCATGCAAATTTGGAAGGTTTGAATGTTCATTGTGCAATCATGCGACTGGTAATAGCTCACTTGGGGAAACAATAAACATCCATTACACAAATATTTTCAAATTTGGACACCAGGATAATATTTTTCCACGCATATAGCGGAGCCTAGGAGTTTGAGCAATGAACCCATCAACGTACTGAAAGCTAAAAATCTGTCAGCACTCCCAGATTTAATGCTAGTTTGTGAAACACTATATCTTGCCAGAAAATTTCAAGACATTCCGATCTGTTCACGAAAGAAGATGACAAATTGTTAAAGAGTTGGCGTCTCAGTTGCGCATGTATGGGAGAAATTCTGCTGTAAGCACAAACAGTGAAACATTGGTTTAAGAGGCGTTCACTGCGAAAAGTAGAGTTCAAAACTGACGAAAACATTTGAATGATTTGTTAAATGCTCCATTATCAATCCGCTATTCGACGGAATAGCGGATTGGTAATGTAGCAACAAAGCATTTAACAAGTTGTTTGAATGTTTTCGCCAGTTTTAAACATTTTGAACACCATGTACTATAAAAGCCGCTGGAAAAAAGTCATGGGGCATTTGAGAAACATTCAAACCTTCCATTCAATGGCATGTCCACAAAAAAAAAACGAATGACAAGATATGACGATCAACAAAGTATGGTAAGGTTCGTGTATCTCTCAAAATGTATTCTCTGTTTTGGCTGCCCATCATAAAAATATAATCAATTTGAATCATCGCCTACACAATGCTGTTTCAATATCGGTGGAAGGAGAGTAGTACATGGAATCCACGAAACCTTGTATCAAGTCAATGTCGAGTCAATCATATCAGAGCACACATCCGATGTGAAGGCAGTAGAACCGATTTATTCGTATTAGCACCTATGAAAATCAGACAAAAAAATGCGTCGACTAGAGAACCTCCTCCTTTTTTCGTCGGTTGAAAAGTGGGGACACAAGGATAAGCGGCATATACAACAGATGCTCGGGAGCGAGCTAGGAATCACTGTAAAGCTGGACGAAGAATTTTGTGAATTTTGAGTATCTATTGTAAGCTCATCAGCAACTATTTGGCACGAGAAAAACAGCAGGTGAACTGATTTCATCAGAAGTAAACAATGCTCTGGAACACATGCAAAGACATCAGGCCACACCATACAAAAGTTGTTGTGTGATAATGGAAATATATATACGACAAAGGAGTGATTAAAAAGTACTCATTGAAGAATGACATTATACAAAGACTTACAGCTCCCTGTACGCAAGAGAAAAAGGCTGTGTAACACGAGTAGACTGACTTTTCATAGAAGAAACATACCACCTTACTGTTACCATTGCAAAAATAATGTTTTTTTTCTATTTTTTCCATAATAGGTATGTGAAATGTCCACAGATCGTACACCCAACCAGTTTATATAATCAAATTATATACTTACTTTCATCATCTCAAATCACCCTAGTAAAATCTCAATCCATCTCTTGTTAGTTAATAATATGAATATTATGTACATACGATATCTGGATATCATATGGGCTATTGTCACCAATATGATGTCAGGAAGCAATTCGACACATAACACAAATTGATATAATAAAAATTAAGGGGCTGTTTAGTTTCAGACCAAGTCTTTCAGAACAAATTATTTCTTCACAAATGCATGGTCCTATAGGTCAACTCTTCTCTGAATTGAAATTTGCCTTCACTACTTAGTATCACTTTTCCCTGAAACTATCTTTCCAAAAGATGAAGTAAACTTTCTTTATCAAATAAAATATATCTTCTTGAACTTGTAGCGTTCAATTCCTCGTTACGTTTGTACGTTACGTTACGTTCGTAACCGTTACTTTTTGGTTGCGACAAGTACGTTCGCAAGTTTCCGATTGGAATACCCTGGTAGCAAAACTTAAACGAATGTTTTAGTATCAGATTTTCATGACGAGATATGGCATGAGATCAGGTCGCGAAAAAAAGGAGAAAACGAACCAGTAGTCATTTATATATCTTGCATGAAACTCCATCCAGACTCAGTCATATGCCTGCGAATCCAACAAAAATAAAATATCTGAAGTTAGGTTTACAAGAGGAGAAATATAGGAAACGACTGGCCCTTCGCCCTTCGCGCGATTGACCAGGTCGATACTCTGAGTACTTTGTGTAGAAGACTTGAAGAAGATGATATTCTTGGTTCAGCTTCCAGTAGTCAAAATTACAGACATGTGTCGAGTTTAATTGACCCTGATACCCCCTCTAGTAGCCATTCAAATTTCAGTAGATATAAAAAGAAGCCAGATGGCAATTGGAAGAGTAAAAATAAAAATTCTAGAAGGACTTTCACTTCACAGAGAAGGGAAAAACTTTCCGTCGATAGAGTTGAATGCAACCAGGTCAATTTTGACCGTTTGCTGAGCGCAAAATGCATTCCTATTCGTTGTTGGCGGGAATTTTGTTTCAAGTGTGGACGTCCAGATGTCACTTCAAAAGACTGCACAAAATGCAAGGGAAAACTTGTAGTGGGGGTAAGTGAAATAGGTTCACGCAAATTATTTTTCGAAATCAGAATGGGATCTTTGGAAAAAAGAAGTAGGAAAATTTTATAAACAAAACAATTTTAGTGAAGGTCAGGTTTCACCAGTTTTCATCAAAAAGGCAAATGATAATAGGCCCTTCATTTCGGTGGAACTTTATGATATAGATATTATTTCTCTACTAGATAGTGAAGCAAACGTAACGGTAGGGGGAAGAAAAGTCCCAAAAATTTTGGAAAAATCGAACTTAAAAATAAATCCCTCAGAAAGGAATAATATTTCCACTGATAATGGAACGCTGAAAGTAGTTAAAGGGGTTGTTGATTCGCCTATTACTATAGCAAATGAAGTACAAATTGTTCCTACTTTGATAGTTCCAACGTTGCCACACTCATTGATATTAATAAAATAAAGATAGATTTTCATAATTCCACTTGGAAAATTAATAGTAAAGTTTCAGGCAGCTCTATAAGAGTGATGTCCAATGAGAATAGTCGTATGAACGCGTTTATTACTGGAAATTCAATGAATTGTTTCAAATTGAATAGTTTAGAAGAATTATTGACAGATCAGAGGCAGGAAGCTGAAAGAGTTATTAAGTCTTTTGAATACATCAGTAGTGATATCAGATCAGGACCTCAAACAGAATTCCTTTCTTCATTGACACGGGAGATGGTAAACCATTCCGTGAAAGGCAATATTTGATGAGTCCTTATATTTTGAAAATATTAAATTCTGAATTGAACGATATGCTCAAGTTAGGAGTCGTAGAAACATCACACAGCTGGTGGAACAGTCCGGTCCTACTTGTATTAAACTTAAAAAGTCTTCTGGTGAATATCGTTTCTGTTTCTATGGGAGAAAATTGGACGATATCACTAAGCACGATAGTTACCCTCCTCCACTCATTGACAGGACACTGAACCAACTGCGAGATGCCCAATTCATTTCTAGTGTCGACCTAAGGAAAGCTTTCTGGCAGGTTCCTTCGGATGAAGCTTCGAAAGAGAAAACGGCTTTCAGTGTGCCCGGTCAAGGACTTTTTTAATTCTCAGTGATGCCGTTCGGGGTCCAGACTATGCGATGCTCAATTAGGTCCTAGGTTAACCACGCGTTTTCACCTATCTAGACGATATTATTATCATCACGTCGTCAACGTTCGAAGAACATATCGCGCTTTTCTATGAGGTGGAGAATGTTTTGAAGAAGGCTAACGTAACGGTAAATTTGAAGAAGGCGATTTTTTCAAGACGTCTCTGAAATATCTTGGTTTTGTTATAGGTAGGCAAGGTATCCGAACGGAGCCGGACAAACTATCAAGTATGGTGAATTATTCCCTTTCTCCACCGAGTACTGAGATCAAGCGGTTCATAGCAATGTGTTCCTGGTACAGGCGGTTTGAGTTAGAGTTCTCCTACTTCGTAAAATAATGTTCCTACGTTGATGGCCTCTAACAGTGGCCCTTTGAATGGAAGGAAAAAGCAACAGCCCATCCAGTGGACACCGAAAGCGGAAGAGGCATTTGTTAGCATCAAAAATGCTCTGATATCGGCTCCTATTTTGTGTACCCCCCGATTTCTTGAAAACTTTTGAGGTCCAATGCGACGCCAGTGACGTAGGTATAGGGTTCGCGATCTTTGTCTAGAGCTGAATGAAACTATAGTGTAACCGAAAGGAAGTTACTTAGTCTTATATTTCTCATCGGAAAATTCCGTCCGTAGATTGAAGGTGTTACGTTCAAAGCGAACACGGATCACCACCGCCTTTCGTGGCTTTCGAATTTGAAGGAACCGTGTGGTAGGCTAGCTAGATGGGCGGAAAAACTAGGCCAATATTATTTCAGAATCATCTTAAAAAGAGGTTCATCAAATATTGTCCCTGGCTTCCTTCCTCGCAACCCCCCTCAAATTTCAGAAAATAAGGTGACAGAAATAAATATCAGAGATGTGTTTCCGGAAATAAGAGATAGTTGGTATTCTGGCCTTTATAATAAAGTAAGTTCAAATCCGCATTCTTACCCGCAATGAAAGATCCAGGGGACACTTTTGTATGAGTATGTAACCCCCAAAGTGAGTTCCTGTTCAAATTAACAAGAATGGAGAATAGTTGCTTCGAAAAATCAACGGATCAACATTGTTAAAGATTCACATGATCCTCCTACTTGTTCACATTCCGGATTCCTCAAGACCTTATCTCGGGTGGAGCAATACTACTACTGGTCCAAAATGCGAAATGATATTCTGAAATATGTAAAAACATATGCCAAGCACAAAAGCTCTCGAATGCTCGTCGGTTCGGTACCAGGAAATAATCGCTGTCGACATAATGGTAGATAGATAGATAGATAGTTGAATAACTACGTTATGTAAAAAAATACATTTGTAGCAAGTCAATACAATAATTTTTGAGTCATACAAACAGATGAACAACTAACAAACATTGCAGATAGATTACAATTACATAAAAAAATGTGAACAATTCAAATAAATGGTTAACAAAATAGGTATATAACAAACATTTCATTTACACGAACACAACTATCAATAGTGGTGACACAAATGTATATAAAAGATACAAACATGATGTAAATAATACGATAATTAAGTTAGGAGGCCACCATTAAAGTGATTCAGATTCAAACATGTGAGTTGGTGTGGCCAGATACTCGTTGACACTATAAAAACAATGTGTTGTTAAGAGATTTTTGGCAATCCTCTTGAAACTACATATAGGTAGATCTTCAACAGTGGGTGGCCATATATTATAAATATCAACATTGAGTGTATTAATCGAGGATTTGTGTAGTTTCAGCCTGGGTGGTCTTAAGAGATTAGTACCTCTAGTGTTATGTTCATGAACCTGTGAATTGGTCAGATGTTCGTTTTTTTGTGGTTATGATTTTCCAATAGAGATTGATAGATAAAGATAGAAGGTACCGTCATTAGGTTCAGTTTTTTGAAAAGGGGTCGGCAGGTATCTCTGAAACCTGCATTTGAAAATATTCTGATAGCTCGCTTTCGTAGTAAGAATATTTTCTCGGCACTGGGGCAGTTTCCTCAAAGTATAGTTTTATAGCTAGCATGGGAATGAAAAAAAGCATAAAAGAGTGTTCAAGCGGACATAATTCTTCAATTGCCTGAGTAAAAATAGATATTTGGAAAGTTTCGAGCCTAATTCTTCAATGTGATATGACCAATTCAGAGTATCGTCTAGGGTGATGCCTAGTAGTTTGACAGTTTCACCTTTAGGTATGTTATCATATGTAGAGAATGTGATAGTTTGAGTTTTATCTTCATTGAGTTTCAGGAGGTTAGCATTGAACCATTTCTCAGCCTGATTTACCACAGTTTTCATTGTGGCGAGCAAGTTCTCACAGTTTTGGTTAGTACACAGGAGAGTTGTATCATCGGCATAGATTACGCATTTATATAGTAATAAGTGAAAGGAGACGTCGTTTATATAGATGATGAACAACAGAGGTCCCAGAATTCTCTTCAATATCAACGCATTGTTTACGATTGTTCAAATAAGAGCTAAAGAGGGAAAGTGCAACTCCTCTGATTCCGTATTCATTCAGTTTCATGAGAAGATTGTGGTGAGAAACACAGTCAAACACCTTGCTCAGGTCACACAATGTGACTGAGCTATGCTGTTTTTGTTCAAAACCATCAACTATGCTCTTAACCACACGAACAACAGTTTGTATAGTAGAACAAGATTTTCTAAAACCATATTGATCCGTGTTAAGGAAATTGTTAACTTCAAAGTAGAGATATAGTCTTTCTTAAGAATAATTTCAAAAATTTCGCCAAATATAGGGACGATGGAGATAGGTCGATGATTTTCGTGAAGGTTCATATCACTCTTTTTAAAAACTGGAATGACCTCACTGATTTTAAATTTATCTGGAAAAGTACCCTCTCTTATGCAAGCATTAAAAAGACACGTGGGTGGTACGATTAAATAAGAACTTGTTTTTTTTATCATTCTACTATTAAGGGTATAGACATCAAAACAATTGGAGTTTTTCAACTCACTAATGGCATTGAAGACTTCAGAGGTGGTTACAGGTTCAAAAAAGAAGGATCCTGTTGAAGAAGGTTTGAGATTAGCATCGATTGATAATGGGCAAGCAATATCGTTATTAGAAGGAAGTTGTCTAGTTATAGTTTTTGCTATAGTGGTAAAAAAAGTATTAAATTCATGAGGTGTGATATCATCACAGGTTTTACAAGAGTTATTTTTTTTTTTTTCAAAGTTGATGAGTTTTCAGCTATCTCTGACCATATTATCTGAGTCACTGATGAATTTATCAAAAGCAGGCCTTTTCGATTCCAAGATAGCTTTTTGATATTCATTGTTAACATATTTAAAACTTGTTTATGATTAGGATCGTTTGTCACGTCGTAGATTGTTTTTATGGAATGAACTGTGTCTCTGATTTTCCTTAAGTCATCGTTGAACCAGCCAAACAAGGATTCTGTTGGACTCACTGGAGACTTTTTCAAGGGGAAATAATTTATGAACTAGATTTACATATAAATTCAATAGAAAATCTACCATAACTTCAGAAGAACTATTGTCGTTGAATATGCTCCAATTAACTTTTTGTAACGATGTCTGGAGTTCAAGAATACCTGAGGATGTTATATTTCTTCTGAAGAGAGGGACATTTGTAACTTGCTTGTTATCATTTATATTGATAAATTGCGCATAGTGATCAGAGAGGCAGGGATCAATAACGCCAGACTCCTATCGAAGTTTATGAGTATATTGTCTATACAGCTCTTCAAACCATTTTGGACTCTGGTAAATTCTTTGATAATAACCTCAAGTCCAGAAGAGTTTTTTAGACAAATCAGATTATTTAGATTCCAAGAAGGTCTCAAAAAGTTTATATTGAAATCTCCAAGTAATATTAGCCGTATATATTTTTGTGAAATAAAGATTGAAAGTTCTTCAAGCTTACCCAAGAAAACAGAGCAATATTCAATGCATGCTGATCTATAGACTGTGATAATGGCAGTTTGTGAGCTGAGGAGTTCGATGCCACATACTTCAATATCACGCTAAATGCAAAATTTTTTGAGTTTTAGAGGTTTGCGTTCGATATTACTACGAATAAATATGGCCATACCACTATGCACATGCTTAGATCCGCAAAAGAATGATACCAGGTTATAGTTAGGTATTTTACATAGTTGCAAACATTGATCGTCCAACCAATGTTCCGTAAAACACAGAACACTAAACTTGTCATATTTGTCTAAGAACAGCGACAGTTTGTCCAGTTCATTGGATAATTTCCGAATATTTAAGTGAAAAATACTCACTCCGTCGTAGTTTTTAATGTTGTCATTACTTACATCATACTTCGGCTGATGTAGGTCCTTTTTTCCTGAGAAAAAACTTCATTACATGGGCTCCCATGGGCCAGATGGATTCGTCCCAGGCTTTGTTTAAGTTATCATAATTGATACAAACTGTAAATGACGAGTACAGCTGAGGAAACATTGAATTAAGTGTCTCAACTTTGGCCTACGGAAATGTGCCTTTTATATCACCTAGAAGTTCTTCAGTTGTAGTAGATGGTTTTAGCTTGTAAACATGTGACAAATATGTTTTCTCGATTGCTTCAGCAGAACAATTCCGCATTTTCCCTATAATTGGTCTGTTTCCATTTTGGTTAGATCCCCTATTGTACAGGTGAGTGTTTTTTTTGACATCTGCGCGTTGGTTCAAATCAATTACCCTTTTCTTGGTCAAAAGATTTCAGCTATCTGCTCGTCGTAGCCGACTGGTTTACGAAATATACACTTCTGTGTCCAATGCGTAATGCCAGTGCTCCGAGTGTAGTTAATTTTTTAGAGAACAGTTTTTCCTTGGTATACGGTGTCCCTCAATTCATTATATGCGACAACGGTCCGCAATTTGCTGGGAAATTTTTTAAAAATATGGCTGATGAATATCAAGTTAAAAAAATTTGGTTCAGTCCGAGATACGCCGCCCAATGTAATTTTGTGGAGAGGAATAAGACTATAGGTCAGGCAATCCGAAGTTATATTGTGGAACATAAAAATTGGGATAAAGAACTGCAAAAAATTCAACAGGCCAATAATACCGCGAGCCATGAAGTCCATGACCACCCTCCGTTGCTGTTAAATTTTGATAGGTACATATTTGTGTCGGGCAAACATTATGGGGATGTTGTTAGTACAGACAACGTTCATTTGTTGCCGAGAGACCGAAATGAGTATTTCAAGAATATGACTCGTTCAGCTAATGTTTTCAAAGAGATACGAGAAAAACTTCATATTGCTTATAAGCGTAATTCAACAGCGTATAATCTCAGAAAAAGAGATATCAGTTCCAATGTTGGTGAAAAAGTCTGGCGTTGAAATAAAATTATTTCCGAGGCTGCGGCTCAATTCAGTGCGAAGTTAGCCCCAAAATATGTATTGAGTATTGTGAGACGAAAAGTTTCTCGTTCAGTTAATTGGCATGTAAAGGACCTCAAACCGTATTTCGGGTCCAATTCATATATTTCTTCAGAGTAGGATTTTCCAGTACAAATATTATAAATTGTACAATGGTAGTCTCTAGAGAAATGGTAAATTGATAAGTATCTTTGACTTCAGTATATAGTTATGATTTCTCACTTGCTGATTTTTTGGAATGTTTGAGAGACTGTTTGGTGGATCATACCGTTTATGATCATTTTCCGATTTAGACACTCCCGATTCAGTGAACCCCCGATTGAGATGCCCTTGAGGATGCTTCATACGCAAAGATACCGTCCCATAACAGTTGTCACATCATCAAGAATAAGGTTTTTCAGAAATACATTCCTCCTTTCAGGAAGAGGGCTGTGTAGCGTTTAATTTTTCGTTACACTGTAGTTTTGGGGGAACCAAGATTAAACCATTGCTTCACAACCTGAGGCATTGGTTGCCTACGCTCCGAATACGTTTGAATCTTGATAATTATTTGTTCAGTTTATAGCAAAATTCGTGAGAATATCAGAGAGCCTGTGCTGTCCAAATAGTTCAAGTAACTTCGAGTAGTTGATTTTTAGTTTCTATTGCGTGTTTTCGACTCAAGTTGAATCATATGTCAAACTCCAATTTCTCTTTCATTGTTTCTGTTTTCGAAGTCAAGATGTGGCTTGTCATAGTTGCCAAGTTTCCGTCCGGCGATTCCTGCACTGAATCGGTTTTCCTGCTATTTTATTGGCTGGCAGTGCGCAGGAGAAGAGAAAATGGAGGCTCTTCCGTGTAGGAGTGAGCAGAGTGTTGTGGGTGTCCGAGAATCTCTCAATAGGGGATGTAGTGGCGGTGCTACTCGGAGAAAGAGACTATCAAGTTTTTCGGATCTGAATTGTCTAATACCCTTCCGACCTCAGTAGATGCCAGAACCCGTTTGAAGTGAAATGTTTTTCTGGCTATATATTTTGAATTAGCCCTGGAGCTTCCAGAATTTCCATTTGTTGTACCACGAGGCACCGGCTTCTCGTTTTTTCCGAAGTCCTCAGTCGAGATGAGTTGACAGGAATATTATCTAGGAGAAAACATACATTTGATGTTACTCTATACATATATTATTGGTTTGGAAGTCATTTTTGTGTTTGGTTTTGGGGTTGTAGGAGTAGACTACAGATTTTCACTTTTTACTCTGAGGAGTTCTGATGTTACTCCAGAGCCTTTAGGAGTTATTCGTCCAATGGGGTTATAGCCATCGTCCTTTGATTCCTTCACGTTTTCAAACTGAAGCATTCATCTTTGGGGGCACGTCCAGCGTTCGACGCACCTCCGACATCATTCAAGTATACTGCCCACCACTGTTGAAAAGAACTGCGGCAAATGCCACATCGGAGAGAAGTTCATATACAAGGTCAGAATTTCTTATTATCTTCTATTACTTCTACTTCCATCAATTTCATTCAATGAGCTTATAAATCACACGCTGTAGTGTCTAACATCTTATTGTGAGCTTCATCGTAGTACTATGGAAAAGCATAATTCCTCTCCATGGAAATGGAAAACTCTCCGACATTATCATTTTATATCTCTTCACAATTCAATATGAAATCATTCATGCAATTTTGACATCATTCAACGATGGTATAATCTCATTTTGGAATACGTGGCATTTAAATATATGTTTTTATGTTCATAGTTTTTTATTTATACTTTGGCTCAAATGACCAGATAATTTGATCAACAGTCTTGATATTATAACCTATTCGGTTTCTCAACTTTCCGTTATTATAGAGTTGAGTGTTAACTCTCTCACGGGTCTCGACATAGTTTTGATACTGGAGAAGTCGAAAGGTTTTAGTTCATGTGTGTCGAATATGTTTAGGGATCGTAGGTGCCTCTGTGTGACCGTCGTGTCTGCAGTTGTACGCGTTATATAGTTCTGTCCTAGGAAAATTTTATTAGGATAGGTACGGTACGCGCTTAATTTTTGGGGAGTAGCACTGGAAGTAGGCCAAAAAGTACTGCCGGGACCACCCAGGGTTGTCAACCGGCAAGAACCGCCGTGACGCCCAAACGACTACGACGACCTCGAGCATAGCGACTCGGGTCTCTCGGCAGATGCGCCCACGGTTCACAATTCGGACACCGACGACGCGTTACCACGGCCGGCGGAAGAAGTTCAGATTGTTCCTCAAGAAGACAGGTGCGCGCCGATTGCCGATCAATCATATTCTTGACCACTAAGTCGTGAAACTGTAATTTTTTGACCACTAAGTCGTGAAACTTTAATTTTTTTACCACTAAGTCGTGAAACTGGAATCGTTCGACCACTAAGTCGTGAAACTGGAAATATTCGACCTCTAAGTCGTGAAACTGGAATTGATACAACACTTCCAGAAAACCAAACTGACCTGTCCAGTCGGCAACAGCAGTAAGGCCTGAAGTGGAATTACCCGCCAAACCGCGTAATCGAAGGGGAAGATGCCGCATGTCGGCATTCGACAATATTGAAATTGTCCCCGAAAACGCATGTACTACTTTACGACATGACATTAATCCGGACGTGACTCCGGTAAACCCTTCCATCGCGCAAGAGATCGTCGATTCTTCACCCGACGAAGAGCCCTGGAGATGGCGGCGGATAGGTCGTTTGGTAAGGGTAAACTCACCTCCTGAACGCACCGCCAAAAGCGCCCTGATGGAAGAAGTGGTGCATGTCATGGTGCATCGCGACGCCGATAGCTAGGCTACCGTAGCGGCCCATGAATGTAGGCGTAGAGCCAGTTTGCTAAAATCCATGCAAACTGAATAAATGGCGTATTTTGCTGTGAATATTGTACAGAGTGAAACAAAAATTCACATCATGCGCCAAATTAAAATATTAATATTTCAATTTTTGACAGCTTGATCGAATAAGTAGAAAATGGTTTTCTGACCTTTTCCATCGCCCAATTTCAGCATTTTTTCAGATCTTTGTATTCATAGGTACCCCGTAGAGATAAATCGGTGGCAGCCTAATACACGGATTCTGTTATTATGCAACGAGATTAGTACTGACGAGTACACCGCAGTTTTACTGCAGTGGAAACAAGTATCCAAGAAAGTTTATTCATACGCCGGACGTACGTGTCTGGATTAGTTTCCACACTTATTGAACCGATATGCAAAATACCAGGACGTGACGCTCCCCGCACCCACGGGATGTTTTGTCGATCAGAGGAGGCGAAAAGGTGTATGCCCAGATTGGATATGTGAATGTTCGCGACCTTGAACCTTGTATGACTGCCATACTTCGCTCTGGTGTATTGTTTTACACTAAGAGGAAGAGAACATGGGTGCGCGAACCGAAGGTCTATGCGAAGTTGCATAAATAATTAGGTCATACGTTCATCTCAACCAAATCAATTGAATCATTCCATTTTTTTTTCCAAGCCCAAGGAAAGGAAATTCTAGGGCAATGTCGGGTTTGTCCCGAAAAATTGATTGATGAATGAACTTGTTCGATGGACAGGTGAAAACAGCTAAGTTTTGTTTCGAAACTTGTGGTAATACTTATGCCACGGGGTTCGCCCGGTCCGAAAAATTCTCATGTGCCGTTGCGAGATTTTATCTATATATATATATATATATATATATATATATATATACAGTGACCGGCAGAAAGTACGCATCATATGGGAAATTCTTTTATTAATAAATTTTGACGAATATCGATATGTGCAATCGCTTCTGCATCAAAAGCAACCCCAAAAGACGTTATACAGTGCCGTTCGTCTCTTCGTGTTTGGAGGGAAATTTAAAAAAATTGAAAATTATGTTTCAAAACACACTTAGTTGGGAAAATATCGAAAAATGTTATCTGAAAAAGTTGTTCAGAACGTTATTTTATAGCTATGTACAAGTTTTGAAAGAAATCTGAGGAAAAAAATAAAAATCAATTTTTTGCCATAATAAAAATTTCAATTTGGAAAAATACATTTTGGACGGAGAAACTCATCAGTAAGGCCAACGGTAATATTTCAAATGATATTTTGTAAATATTCGCAAGGTACTTCTATTTTATTCGGAAAAAAATTGAAATCTATGGATTTGCCATGTATTCAGCTGCTTCATAAGAGGTCACTGAAATATCTCCAGGACATTATGGTAAAAAATTCATATTTAAATTCTGTAGATACATAGTTCTTTGTCAGTAATAAACAGTATCGTGATTATAATGTCCTGAAGATATTTCTGTGACCTCTTATGAAGCAGTTGAACACATGGCAAATCCACAGATTTAAAATTTTCTTCGAATAAAATAAAGTAGCTGGTGAATCTTCACAAAATATCATTCAAAATATTACTCTTGGGCTTTACTAACGAGTTTCTTTGTCAGAAATGTATTTTTCCAAATTGAATTTTTTTTATGTCAAAAATTGATTTTTGTTTTTTTATCTCAGATTTTTTCCAAACTTGTACATAGCTATAAAATGTCGTTCTGAACAACTTTTCCAAATAACATTTTTCAATATTTTCCCAAATAAGTGTGTTTTGAGAAATAATTTTTAATTTTTTTAAATTTCCCGCCAAACAAGAAAAGACGAACGGCACTGTACAACATCTTTTGGGGTTTCTTTTGATGCAGAAGCGATTGCATGTATCGACATTTGTCAAAATATTATATTAAAAAAAATTCCCATATGATGCGTACTTTCTGCCGGTCACTATATATATATATATATATATATATATATATATATATATATATATATATATATAATAATAATTGCGTTTATACAGGCCCGTTTCGGTACATACTGCCCACGGACCCAGACCAAATCCTACGAACTCAGACCTGGCTTCGGGCTTGACAAGGTTTTGCTATGTAAAACTGTCTAGGAGGGTTGGGACGCACACGGGACGAAATAATGGCCGGGTTCGGAAAAGCGGTGAAATGAAAGTTTTTATACTGATTTAGTTCCATCACTGAGCGTGTAGGCGGTGCTTCCGCTGGGGAAGCATATGGTATATAATGCCATGCATTTTACCGACGAATACTAACCCGAAATTTGGCAGCAGCGCCGTTTATGTGTTGACGAAGTTTCATCAGCAAGTTTGAACCCTATTGTCGATATATTGTAATTTTTTATTATCTAAGGATACCTTTATTTCACGGAAAATTATATTTGAAAGACTAATTTGTTGACAGCTCTGTTCACTATATTCCTAAAGATCTTCCTACAAATAAACATTGAGCAACAAACAATTATTTAAAATGGATATTTTCAAAGTACAGCTTTTGAAAAGCTTTCATTTAACTTGCTTTGTTCATATCATGTCTATCTCCTGTTCAAAACTTGTTAGTGAATTTTGACCCACTTCTAGTCGTTTGATTAACTTGAAATTTGGCAGTTTTTCATAATTCCGGTGACAATGCATTATTAGATTTCTGTTAGCAGAAAAACAGAATGGCGGCTCCAAAATGTTGGGCAAATTATCTGATAATGGTCTGATTCTAATAAAAATTGGAATGTGGGAGTTTCATGATTTTTTTGACAAAGTTCATAAATTCATTATGACGGCTCCAAGATGACGTACGAGTTTTGTGATTACGGTCGGATTCTTTTGATAATTAGTATGTGGGGTTCCTTGGTATTGGAGGTGACGGAAGAGTTTTGTGATTATGGTCCGATTCTATTCAAAATTGGTGTGGGGTTTTTGGAATCAAAAATTAATTTTTTTTTGCGAACGAGTTTTGTTGTTGAGGTTCGATTCCATTCAAAATTGGTGTGAGGGTTTTTGTGGTTAGTGATTAGGAGTTTTTTGTAAAAATTCATAAATTTAAGATGGCGTACGAGTTTTTTTTATCATGTTCTGATTCTATTCAAAATTGGTGTGTGGGTATTTTTGAGGTCGAAGATTATGAATTTTTTGTCCAAATTTATAAATTCAAGATGGCGGAGGAGTGCTGTGATTTATTGGACGATTTTATCTATTGGACTAT
This sequence comes from Gonioctena quinquepunctata, assembly GCA_018342105.1. NCBI lineage: Eukaryota > Metazoa > Arthropoda > Insecta > Coleoptera > Chrysomelidae > Gonioctena > Gonioctena quinquepunctata. Next base: position 62,565 of record JAFIRS010004342.1, on the reverse strand, counting down.
TTTATCTATAAAAGCTTGTACTGCAAGGATAATTCTTTAATTTCAATTGAGAATATTTTGCGGTTAGGTTTTAAATAAAGGAAATTATAATTTTTTTATGCATTTCAATGAAAGCTTGTATATTTCGTTTCATTTTCATGATCATTTGAATGATGGTGGTTATTTTCTCATTTACATTCTTCATGCATATGGAATCAAAGGAGAGTTAAATCATTTTTCATGTTGAATGACGCATAAAATCAAAAATAGCGGTTAATTCAATTATCGAAAAAAAAAAAATCGGAAAAGTAATCCGAGGAAAATTTCCCGAATTGTTTTGGAAAAGTTTCCACTAACATCACTCGGAAAATCTAAAATATTTGTAAGTGTACTACACATATTATTAAAACATGTTTTTTTCAAAAACCAAATATTTGCACCCGTATGAAATTGTTGAAAGTAAAAAAGTCCCTTGAATTAGCAAAGAAAACTATAACCTACATTTCCAAATTCATTTGTTACGGTAGGTATTGAATACTAGGGTTTTAATCCCGATCCAATCTTTCTCCTGAAAATCATTAGGATTATGATTGATGAACTCGAGGCATTCATTTTTTTGAGCGATCATCTTCCCTTTATGTTTTTTGAATTTCTCTAAACCAATTTTGTTCTGACAGAGCTCCAATTTTACCCGTCCACAAACTTCTGTTCTAGTATTTTCAGGTTTATTTATTTTTTTGCCTGTTTCTCCCCTTGTGTCTATTTTCTCTTGACTGTCCTCAATTTCATCTTGACTTCTCCCTTGCAGGAAATGCATTTATAAAAACAGTGACACATTTATTTATCCCTTACAAAGTCTTCAAATACCAATTTTTATGACCCTAATTCGAAAACTAACAAAACCATTATACAAATTTTCACTTTCCATTCCACCCTTCCAGGGGTTGAATTTCTAAAAACACTGAAATACATATTTCTTCTATTTGTGACAAAGACTTCAAATATAATTTTTTATGACCCCAACTAGAAAATTAACGGAATTTGCATACAAACTTCCAATACCAATTTAACCTTCCTTTTCACACCCAAATAACAAATTTCATGATCCTTACTAACTATACAGACAACTATACAGACTCACTATACAGACTTCAGGGTTGAAACTAACTATACAGACCTTAGGGTTGAATTTTCAAAAATTTTGAAACACATTCATCTTCATTCGTGAAGAAGGGCCCAAATACTAATTTCCATGACTCTAATTTCAAAACCAACTTTACTTTCACTTTCACCCCCCTTCTCACCCACCATTTCACCCCTCTAGGGATGAAATATATAAAAAAAAATCTGTCAAAATTTCAGCACTTATGTCCAGTGGTTTGATCTAGGCGTTGATCGTATATCAGTTAATCAGTTAGCCAGTTAGTCGGGACATGTAATTATATATGTACATATTACCCCAAACACGAGGTAGCTGCTGTGAACCGTTGAAGAGATCCCTGGAAGGTCTTTCATCTCCATCATCAGATTAATTTCGGTACTCTATTTTGTTGTAGTGTCATCAGAACAACATAATATGTGCTAAGTTTCAACAGAATCGGTTCACAGGTGTAGAATCAATAAATCATCCCCTATTTTTCTACCAATAGAAGAGTGATTTCAAATTGATAAGGGATCAACTAACAAGCATACCCTATACTATAAAAAGAATGATCTGAATCGGATATCCCAGTACAAAGTTATGCGTGAACCAACAGTCATTCCTCATTTTCCTACCCTAAGGAGTGAATTGTTTTTTCAAATCCACCTGGAACCAACTTCGAATTATACCATGTCCCACAATAAGAATCCTCAAAATCGGACCACTGTGCAAAAAGTTATGAGTGGTCATACATAAAAAATATATATACGCGTCGACTAGAGTACCTTCCCCTTGTTTTTGGTCGGTTAAAAATGAATCCCATAAACTAAAACAGAAAAATCCTGTAACTGAAACTTATACGTAAAAAAAGGAGTAAAGAAAGAAAGGAAGTGTTTTACCATAATACATATCGATAACAATTTCGTGATCTATTCTGATAGAAAATTATAAATTGAACGCAGAACAGTTTTAAGATGCTTTTGGAATATATTGGTAGGGTAGTAAAAATGTCCAAGTGGGTATTACATACAAAATTAAAAGACGATCTCATCAAAAGAGAGTTATTGTAGTAATTGCTATTAGAAGTTTTCACGTGGAAAATTGGTCTATTGCTTGTTATGTAGGGACTGCAATTAATTGAATACTCAGCGTAAACAAAAAGTATTTTGGAAAATTTCCTCCGGATAAATAATCGTACAAGTTTATTAAATCTGAGGTTCTCAACATTCGAAATACCGATGGCAAAAATGTAGTTTAGATTTTTGACAATTTTTTTCTAGACATAGACATTTGTCATACATAGGGTATAATTAAATTGAATTCCAATATAGGTATTACCATAGAGTTATACATTGTTATAACATAGAGATGACTTTAAAATTATTCGTTATTTCTCAGGCTGAATCCGACAGCTTTCAATGCCTACCTAACGATAACCTCAACATGGCTTTCTAACAAATTTTTTTATCCAGGATGACCCATAGGTCCTTTCCTTCATCTTCGGATTATAGTATCTGTTATTTATATAAAGATTTGTTGTCAAAGGAGTTGAACACTTCGATAAGGTGATATGGGAACATTTCTGTATATTGAGAACGAGCCTATTGGTTTTGAAGTATTTTGAAAAACGATTTAGATCATTCTGAAGGTCTGAGTAGTCCACGTTGTCTTTGATTCCTTTGTGAATTTCTCAATCATTCACGTATGATAATATTTTAGATGCAATTGAACATTTTTCTATGATATTCAGAAGAATACTGAGTAGTGAGGGACCTAGGTGTGATTCATGTGGTACACCTGAGGTAATTACTGTTTCATGCGATTGAGAGTTATTCAAGGCGATATATTGGTATCTGTTAGAAACACAAGAGTTGAGAAGCCCCAATACATTGCCATATACACCAATATTTTCAAGTTTCGTTACCAGAGTTGGATGCTGTACTATCGAATGCCATTCACAATTAAACTGACATACAGAGGAACTAAGTTGATAGTAACTGATGAAAAACCTTTTTGAAGACAAGCTTCTATTTAGGCCGTGTACTAAAACGTATAAAATAAGTTTGAGTCATCGCTGACAATGATTTGTTTTTTTTGAATTATTTGGTTTTAAAAAGCTTGTCAGGAAAATAGGTACCAAATAATTTGATTGGGCAGTGATTGGTTAGTAAGTAAGAACTTCTCAAAGTATATAATTTTCACAAATATTCATAAAAGTAGGTACCAATCAATTTCAATTTCATTGTTTGGTAAGTAACAATTCGTTGAAGTATTAATTTCATTACAATTCGCGCGACAAGCTTTTTGAAACTAAATAATTCAACAAAAAGTAATCGAATTATTGTCAGCGATGACTTAAACTTATTTTATACGTTTTATCACACGGCGTAAACGATATCTTGGCTAAAAAAAGGTTTTTTATTGAATATTTAATTTTTGGTTCTTAGTTAGTTCGCCTTGATCTGTTCATTTCTAATAGAGCATCATTATTACAAGGTCTCTTCCCTGTAGTTTTGAGCTGAAAGAAATCATGATCTCTGACACCAAAAACTCCCACACATCAATTTTTAATAGAATCTGACCATAATCACGAATCTCTTTCACCATTCTGAAGTTGCTATCTTGAATTAATGGATTTCGACAAAAAATTCATAATCTCCAAACCTGAAAACTCCCACATACCAATTTTGATTGAAATATGACCATAATCAGGAAAACTCGTCCTCTATCTTGAGGCCGCTATCTCGAGTTTATGAGTTATGACAAAAAATTCATAATATTTGACCCCAAAAATCCTTGCATACCAATTTTGAATCGAATCGGACCATAATCACAAAACTCGTCCTTCATCTTGGGGCCGCCATCTTGAATTTTGACAAACATTTTATAATCTCCGACCCCGAATACCCCCACATCCCAATTTTGAATCAAATAGGACCATAATTACAAATCTCGTCCGCTATCTTGAAGTCGCCATTTTGTTTTTTTCTCTTACAAATTTTCTATAATGCATTGCCCCTGGAATTATGAACATCTGCTAGGTCGGTCAAAATTCACCTACGAGATTTGAACCAAACTAACAAACGAACGAACTAACTAACTAACAAATGAAACTGAATAAAAGCTTGTAAAAATCATTAAATATCCTAAAATAAAAATTATTTTTCTGACGACTGAATTACACAGAAGTCAAGTGAACAAAATTGAATGAAAATGTTTGGCTAGTTAATTTTCCTCGCGTGTTTGTGTTGGGAAAATAAAACATTCTCTGTGCAATTTGATCATAATATCTTGCGAAAAGAGCGGCAACAACGCCGGGTCTGTGAACGTGGATTAAATGTCAGAAATTGTATGTAATGGCTTGAGAACGCGGTATAATATAATGGGCTTGTGAACGTGACATAAACTATACATTTTTTTTTTCACTTTTTTTACCCCTCTCAGTTCCAGTTATTTTTGGAGATTGTAATAAATGTAGAACACCAAAATGTTTGTTGATATCATGAATATTTCTAGTGGGTCTGATAATTGTAATGGTCTGACAACGTGGGTTGAATCTGTATATATATATATATATATATATATATATATATATATATATATATATAGAGAAAACTAATAGTAGGGTCTGCAGCAATGTAAAAGAAAACTCTTTGAAGTTTTTCCAAGCTTTCGGAATCGTTTATTCCATCATCAGGGAGACTACAAATGGAAAAAATTGTGCATATAAGAACTGTAAAAAACAAATTATATGAGTACTTACATCTATCTTGAGGATGTTTACATATAAGTACATAATGGTATATAAGATACATTATTAATAGAAAATGACTTCTAGCTTTTGGATAATTAATTTCAAATTACATTTCTGAATGAAAAGACAAATTCTTGTACATAGAAACAACATTCAGATATTCATTCTCGGAACTGACAGTTACTAATCTGACAATGACACTTCTCATCGTAGAACAATTCAAATTCAGTTTAGGTTAGAATCACCACGTTCAGAAACTCTGACTTCTTGGTGTTTTATGTAGAGTGAAAGTAAAAAAGAATAAATTTCACTCAGATGGTTTATATCTGTTTTTTTATTGATGGAGTCATTCTCTTGATAGATAAAAGCCATTTCTAAGAAAGACCTTTTTGAAAGATGTGATTCTCTTGCAAGAACAGTTGTTGAAAGGTAGTTTATTTGGTGGTCACATTCATTGCCATGTTTTGCTGTAGCACCTCTCTCAGGATTTAGTCTACTATCACTCTTATAGAAAATGATTCTATCCTTCAATAATCTTTTTGTTTGGCCAATATAATTCTTATCGCAATCATGACAAGGGATACTATAAATAACATTAGTAAGTGATAAGAGAGGAATTTTGTCTTTTACTTTTGAATATATTTGTCTTATTGTAGTGACTGTTCTATTTGCAATTTTGATGTTTTCAAAAGGTTTAAAAATTCTGGTCAGTTTAGGTGTTATTTCTTTTATATAAGGTAACGAAGCATAAAAAATTGAAACTTGATTCATATCAGTAACACGTTCATTATGAGAATTGTTATTTTGTCTTATGGTAGTATCAACTTCTGTTAAGGATGTGCTAAATAATATTTTTTTAACTAAAGATGGTGGATAAGAATTTTGTAAGAAAAGTTCTTGAAGTTTTTTTTATGGAAAGATATATCAGAAATTTTGAGTACTCTGTCTTTCATTTGTTTCAACAAATTCACTTTCATCGAAAATTTGTGATAAGAAAAGAAATTCAAATACCTTCCTGAACTGCATGGTTTTCTATACCAATCAATCAATATTGTGTTATCAACCAATCGGATAAGTTTTGTATCAAGGAAAGGTACTGAGAGATCTAAGTCTTCTGTTTCGATTGTGAATTGTATGAATGGGTCGTAGCTATTAAAAGTATCCAAAATTTCTGTTATACCATTTTTTGGTAAAGCTAAAATTATATCATCCACATATTTTTTGATGAAAAATAATTCAAAAGAGAGTACTGGAATCACTGTGTCTAGCAATTCATCCATAACATAAGCTGCAAGAATTGGTGAAATTGAAGATCCCATAGGAGTTCCAAAAGTTTGTCTGAAATATTTTCCATTGAATGAAAAATAGTTGTTTTCAAAGAGGAATCTTATCAAGTTGGAAAAACAATCTTTTTCAATAGTACAGTGTCTACTGATGCGAACCCAATTCTTATCTATTGCTCTAAGGCAAGTATCTAGATAAACATTACTAAAAAGAGAGACAACATCTAAACTGGCAAGAACATAGTTATCTGGTAATTTGATTCTATTAAATTTTCTTGAGAATTCAAAGGAATCTTTGATCGAATAAATATTATCTGAATCATAAGCAATAGACAAAATATTCGTTAAAAAGGAAGCAATTTGTTCTGTAGGAGAACCTATACAAGCTATAATAGGTCTCACTGATAAATTTGGTTTGTGAATTTTTGGTAAAGAGTAAAATTTAGGAGAAATACCATTATAACTAGTAAGCTTTTTTTTAACCGTGTCATCTATTTGATTCTTATCCTCAAGAGCTTTTATCAAATTATTATATTTTCTTTGTATTTTTGTTGTTGGATCATCATTTAGTTCAATATAGGAAGTTCTGTTATTAATGATATCATTAGATATATCTAGATATTGTTGTTTTTCCATAATAACAGTAACATTACCTTTATCTGACTGAGTAAGAATCAATTCTGGGTTATTTTTCAAAAATGTTCTTGACTTGTTATAAAGTTTTCGAAAAATATCATTTTTTTTATAGTCAACATTAAGTAAATGGTTGGTAATCACATTAGTAGCTCTAGCTATAGTGATGTTTCTTTTTTTATTGTCATTGATAGAGGAAGTGATGTAGTCTACATCTGCTAAAATGCTCTTTATAGAAATGTCTTTTTCTATTATTGGTTCGATACAAAATTTTGGTCCTAAAGACAAAAATTGTGAAATGTCTTCAGGAATCACTGTATTTGATATGTTCTTTATCCAATTTGGATTTGTTTTCAATTTAATTTTATTTTCATTTTCTCTCAAATCATTCAATTTTTTTATATTCCTTGTTTTTATTTTATGAAATAATCTATTATGGAATCACTTATTATGTTTTTCTTTAGATTTGTTTACTGTAAAAATTTGCAAAAATCAATTCGTTTGTAAACGAAATAATGTCTCTTTTTAATAGTATTAATGAATTTTCTAATTTGTTGATCAAAATTTGATTGGTGTCGATTTCAATGTTAATAAGTTGTACTCCTAACCTGTGATTTCGTTCAGGAATGTTTGTGTGAGCATTCTGTCTGAGTAGTAACAATTCTCATAATGAACGTGTTACTGATATGAATCAAGTTTCAATTTTTTATGCTTCGTTACCTTATATAAAAGAAATAACACCTAAACTGACCAGAATTTTTAAACCTTTTGAAAACATCAAAATTGCAAATAGAACAGTCACTACAATAAGACAAATATATTCAAAAGTAAAAGACAAAATTCCTCTTTTATCACTTACTAATGTTATTTATAGTATCCCTTGTCATGATTGCGATAAGAATTATATTGGCCAAACAAAAAGATTATTGAAGGATAGAATCATTTCTCATAAGAGTGATAGTAGACTACATCCTGAGAGATGTGCTTTAGCTAAACATGTCAATGATTGTGACCACCAAATGAACTACCTTTCAACAACTGTTCTTGCAAGAGAATCACATCTTTCAAAAAGGTCTTTCTTAGAAATGGCTTTTATCTATCAAGAGAATGACTCCATCAGTAAAAAACAGATATAAACCATCTGAGTGAAATTTATTCTTTTTTACTTTCACTCGACATAAAACACCAAGAAGTCAGAGTTTCTGAACGTGGTGATTCTAACCTAAACTGAATTTGAATTGTTCTACGATGAGAAGTGTCATTGTCAGATTAGTAACTGTCAGTTCCGAGAATGAATATCTGAATGTTGTTTCTATGTACAAGAATTTGTCTTTTCATTCAGAAATGTAATTTGAAATTAATTATCCAAAAGCTAGAAGTCATTTTCTATTAATAATGTATCTTATATACCATTATGTACTTATATGTAAACATCCTCAAGATAGATGAAGTACTCATATAATTTGTTTTTTACTTCTTATATGCACAATTTTTTCCATTTTATCTCCTATGAATAAATTAAACTTGGAAAAACTTCAAATTTTTTACTTTTTTATAATCTAATAGATTATTATTAAATGTATTGCTGCAGACCCTACTATTAGTTTTACTCTTAACTAGTCAGCGACTACCCTCCTTTCATATATATATATATATATATATATATATATATATAAATGTATATATTATTGTCACTTTTGCAGAACAGCGAGTGTAAGTGAAGATTGGAACTTAAGGGTCTCGTTTCTATGGATTTCTGAGCTACTTCGTCTTCAGGGAAAACCTCTTGGGTAGCGCAATCTCCTGGAAAGTTTTCTGTTGGAAGTGAGGGAACGTTCGTGGGACGTTTGCCGAGCAATCAAAGTTTCTTGATTCCCTGAAAGAAGGTAGTCATAAGCATAAGCTGTGCAAATCTTATTTGTAAATATTTGTGCATGTTTTATAACGATGTGTGAGGAGTACCACAAAGCCTTGGGTCAGGGTTACCTCCACTTTCTTTGCAACCTCTTGGGAGGTGAGAACTCTAACAAAGTTGCCGATTTTGAGTGAGAGGGTTGTCGTGTGGAAATATATATTTCTTAGCCACATGTCGCCGCGGGATTCAGTGTACCCTTCACATCAAACTACCCTGTGTAAATGGATTTCTATAACTCACTAACGACATATTGGCAAAAGTAATGAGAGTGAATAGATTGTCACACCTTCGGATTAGCGTGACAAAACCCTTTCCGACCGACAAAGTGATGCGGTGAATATTAATGACCTCGGTGCAAAAGCCGACGGTATCTCAAAATGGCAATTTCAACTCAATTGTGATCAATAACGATTCGAATTTGTGTTGAATGCAAAAATATTCGAATTCGTTTTTCTAGTTTCGAACTGAAATTGACCTGGGTGATGTAATTGGGGGTCTTAAACTATAAGTGCTTACATAAAGTGCGCTCAATGGGTGGCCCATAAACCTTAAGCATTGTCAATGGCACTTGAGACTTTGGCGAGTCGTAAATGATCAGATTGAGATGTCGGAAACAAGTGTACGAGATATTAATTTCTTTGTTCGGCATCCGATATGTTTTTTTTTCAATATGTCGAGTTACAAACAGACTTTCTTTCAGAACGATGAAAAAAAAATACAATGAACGAACGACATTTGGATAGCTATGAGTGAGGAAGTGATGATTTTCTAGGGCTAGGAAGCATTTCTCAAAGCGGGAATTGTCACCTCTCTTTGCTTGGCCTCTCGAGCTCGACAATACGCTCTACGATGTGCGGGTGAGTTAATTCTTTTTTTTTTCATTCTTCAGAGGCGCGCTGCCTGCGTGCGATTTTTCTGCGACTAAAGCCAGTCCAGTGAGTATTAATTATACAAGTGCTTCCTGGATAAAGCAGCTCATTATTTCACAATTATTTGGAGTCCTACCTGTGATCTCGAAACCTGACGATAATTTTTATTTTTAAGAATTCTTAACGATGCTTCGCATCCTACCCGTCCTGAGGACTAGATACGAGGATTGATAGCAGACGGCAGCAGATTGAGGGATTTTGGAACGTCAACTTCAAGAGTTCTAGCCTCCAGTCTTTTGATTAATCAACTTTTTCGTTTTAGCTACTGATACAGGTTTTTCCAGCATCCAGCGGATTTCTACGTTATACGTTGTTTTGTATGTCAAGTAACCCTTCTCTTACAGAATCCTGCACTCGTATGCTTTGGTATTTGGAGTTGTCCAAGCCTAATTTGGTTCCTCCTGAGGCTGGGAGGAAGCCCCCTCATCGTCGTGAGCTCACTGACGTGATATCCCTCACAAACCGTGATTTGTGACAGATACACTGGAGCGAGACCTCAATCAGATTGAACCCAGAGATCATACAGGTCTTTCTACGACTGAAAACGTATCAGTTACACTGCGGTGATAGGTGTAAACACAAGTTTTTGATAATGAATTCTGTCAATAGAACTAAAGGTTTTGGTTCATGTTTGTCGAATATGTGTAGGAATCGTAGGTGCCTCTGTGTGACCGTTGTATCTGCAATTGTACGCGTAATATAATTCTGTCTCAGGGGAATTTTATTGAGCTAGGTACGGTACGCGCTTAATTTTTAGGGAGTAAATTCACTTTTGACATCCCTCCATGTCCTGCAATTTATGCTCGAGGACTCGCCCCAAAACACAAATTAAACAAACTTCATGTGTACTTCAGACAACCAAGCTCTTGTTTGTTCTCCATATGAGAATCGTCCGGCTTTTCAGCCCATCCTAACTGCGCCAGTCCATGGTTCATTTTCTGTTGAGAATAATTTTATATTTTGCTCTAGTTTGGGGAACCCTGGAATCAATGGAGACAATTCTGTCTCAGAAAGTATAGGCCCGAAGAGCTCACAGCTGTTTGCTGAATCGCGACGCGTCGAAAATCGTGTTACGGAATCTAGCGACCCTCTAGATTCGCAAAAAGTAGTGCATTTATATTCACTTACATCTCCTAGGTTGAACCGTATGAGAGAAAGTATGGATTGTATGACTGTGAACAAAAGTCCCGTTGGGAACTTTCCTGTTGAAGACAATGATGAAACACCGAATAATTTTTCTGTTGAACAGAATACAATGCGTGATCTAAGTCAGAGGGAAACTTCCACTAATTTTCGTTTCAATAGGCCAATGAGAGCCACAAACAATATTTCGAATTTTGGCGATAGACCCGCCAGGGTAACTCATACCCCAATAAATAAAGGATCACCACAACGAGTTGTGGAAGCCTTTCAGAATTCAGAATGTAATACGTTGAGTTCAGGGGCCTCCACCACTCAATTTTCTGGACCAATTTTCTAGAAATTCAGGAATGAATGAAATGAGAATGTTTGAGTCAAACCGCTCCCGCACTCCAGACAATAATTCTCTTATATCAGAGCTCAAGCGCTCTCGAGCAAGTGACGAGCCCTCGATCGAAGAGATCCCGCCTGCACGCGAGGCCGTTCATGAAACGGCCTGCCCGAATAGTGAAATCCCTGCAATTCAGCAGGTGGTATCGCAGGAGGAACAGGAAGAATGGAATTTATTCTTAAGGTTCGAGAGATTCCGCGAAATGAAACGGAAGACACCGGTAATTGATGCCGGTGAGAAAATCTCACCGCCCTCTTCCCCTTTTGATGATCGACCTGTTTCGAAACAGGTTGGCACTTATATTCCCTTGACACTGCGACCAGCTAGGGTCTATTGTATCACTCTGTCGTCAGTGGTTCCTCATTCAAACAGGTTAGTGCCTTCAATTAGGTTTAGTAGCCTGTTTATAAGGTTCTTCGGACTCATGCCTGTTTCCGGGTTCCGGGTTCTGTGTCGCCTCCTACTTAGGGCGTCACAGTCGAAGATAATGTGAGAGGCTGGTACCTCCTCTTCATCACATAGCCTACACTCCACAGTTTCCCTGTGTATTCTCATGGTGTTCAGGTGTTTTCTCAGGCCGCAGTGTCCAGTCAGCAGACCTTCTATTATACGTGCCTTTGTTCTGTTCTGGTTCAGAAGGTCAGCCGTCAGGGTCCGGTTTGGGTGCCCTACCATGACTTTGCTGTTTATTTGCCCGACAGTTTTATCCCAGTATTGTTGGCGTCTTCTTTTTATCCACTCATCCTAGCTTCAGGGTTGAATCAAAGCTGGAACGTAATTGCCGTCTTTCGCAGTATTCGTGGCTAACCTGCCATGCCGCAATATTTCTCGGGTTCATTCACATAACTTACTGAACCCCGTTCCACACTGCTGGGCCGTCTCTGCTCCCTGGGCTCCATACTTGGCTCACACTGGCCTATAGCCTAATCAATTCAGCTATTTCGCAACATATCTCCAATAACCCTGCTTACAACTGCATCATCTCCTCTTTGGCCTCCGTTCTGTCTACTTCACTGTAGACCATAACCATTCAAAATATTGAAATAAGTTCAACATTAACACATATTTCCAACTTTATTTTCCATACCAACGAAAATTATACAATTCCAATATCTTATCTATTCTAGTGCCTATCTGTGGTCCTATCAGGTAGCAAATAGAGTTCCAACCTTCTCAGTGAAGCCTAAAGGTGCTTCCTCCATTTTGAATTGAGTACTCAAAACACTTCTTTCTCATTTGCAGAGGAAAAATTTCCAATATTCATCCAACCACCCCGGTATTCTTCTATTTCATGAAATTTCAAACTACCCTTGTGTTAAGGCCAAGATGATTTTCTATTTATTTTCATCATATTTTGGATTAATTGTTCCAACCGGCAACCTTGCGTGGTGCTTTGAAGTGGATGGCTATATGTGAATATGTGAATAAAACAAATTATACAGAAATTACTGTCGCGAACAAGCAGCATTATTTAATGAAATAAATACCAATCAAACTAATAATAATAATAAAAATATACAGTTCATTTCGAACAATACATAACAGTTTCGTAACCAAATAATATTTCTCAATTATTGAACATCCCGGTAGCTTTTTTTTTCCGGTTCTATTTCAAACAAACAAAAAATCAATAACCTTCATAAGGTTTTTTCATTTTAGAAAATTCTCAATTTATCCTGATAACTAAACTTCATTTTATTTTTTTTCAATCAATTTTTTTTTCAATTCCTTACAATTATTGAACCATTCTGGTAACTGAATATTCCTTTCCAATTTTCAAAAATTACCAAACCACCCTGGTAACTGAAATTTTAGTTTTGTTTCAATTCCTTCATTGAACCATCCTGGAACTATTAAATTATTGAACTACCGTGGTAGCTGAACATTTCTTTCAAATTTTCAAAAAATATTTGAGATCCCGGTAACTATACCTTTTCCTTTTCAATTTTCAAAAATTACTGATTCACCCTGGTAACTGAACTTTATTTTTAGTTTCATTCCCCCAGATTATTAAGCCACCCTGATAACTATATATTTTCCCACTTCCTTCTTTCCAAAATTATTGAACATCCATGGTAACTTGATAATTTCCTTTATAATTTCCAAATGTTTTCCAAAACTAACTTTCTCATTCCGTCCCCCAATTTCTATTCTCATAAAATTTTTAATATACGATACCTTAAGATGGGATTTCAACATAGTACATACATCAAATAAAATTTACCAAAAAAAAAGATTATTCATATTTGCTCTTATTCTTCCCCTACTAGTGAGGTGAATTTTTCCGACAACCGTTTCCGCTCCAATTCCGCGGCTGCAAAATTAAAAAAAATCCAACAATCTATTTCAAAAAATTTCCTCTTTAGGCCATATAGCCAGAGGACTCTTCCAACCCTCAGTGAGGTTATTGTACCCACCAAACTGAAATGGACACTGAAAAGGATAATCAAGGTCTACTTAGACCTGACCCTACTAAATCTGGCTAAACGGCTTACCCGCAATTATTCTCAAAAATTCAAACTACTTATAGTCCCCTATTTCACTTCAAAATTAAAACCCTTCTATTTCACTTCCACCGATATCCTACTACTGTCCATTCAAACTCCTGCATTCAAAGAATTCATTCTTAAAATATTATTTACACGCATCCATCACAATTTCTAGAATAACTCATTATACTCCAATAACATAAGCAGGACTCTCAAGTTGCGGGACTTTTACTCGGACAGCTGGTGTCCATCCTGCTCGAGGAATAATTCAACGGCCCCTCCTACACAGCAGAACGCATAAGAATCGCATCAATAATACAAAAAATACGTACAAAAAGCACGTCGTGCAACGCACAGAAATCACCCAAGAAAAGCGCTATATCTCCTGTACAATACAGCTCAGACCTGACCTGACCTATAGGTCCATGAAGTAGAACTCCCAATTCGTGAGACTTTTACTCACCAGCTGGTATCCATTTCCACAGGTGGAATAATTCTGAGGCCCCTTTCGTAGAGCAATAACGCACATCTCAAATCGCCAGACAAAAATCCTCCGTTAAATAACGCCAGCTCACTGTAGGAACTACCGTCCTACAAAATAGTATCATAAGGTCTATCATTAGACCGCCCTCAAACAACATCTCATCTGCTATTGTCAGTTGAATATGCCTCGTCTTATCGAGCTTTCTATTCCCCACAAAAATCTCCGATATGGTCCTACCTCGAACTTCTAATCCAGCGTCTCCTCTGGTTCTACACTCGACCTCCTAATTATCGGCGATCACTTCAAATAAGAAATAGCAACTTGCTCCATCTGCAGACTAACATGGCTATAACAAAAAATAATATTTGATGACAAACAACTACTTTACAGGCATACACCCCGACATTGAATAACAATCAACAAATACTCATATATCCACTAGCTTTCTGCATACAATCGCGTTTTTATTCTCCACTGTCTATCCCGACAATTTATCCCTTTTTCATCCTTCGAAGCCTTTTGCTCCCATTCACTTTCCAGTGGCATACAACACAACAACAAAAACTATTCCCAAAAGGCACCAATTTCCTGAATGTGCCCCTGCTACACAGTACTTCATTTTTTCACAGCTCACAGAATTCACCGTCAGTGAGAGCCAAAAATCAGCAACGGCTTCTTCCAGCAGGCTGAATATTCAACAAAGGCCCCCAATTTTCCCCAACACGGTCCCTACTAGTCACTGCTGCTTTTTTTAACAGCTCACAAAATTGCATCTGGGCCTACAATTTCTGCAATACCTAAATTCTCCATCCCTAAAAAGTACCACCGAGTGTGTCAAATCTTTTTCCCCAAAAAAAAAACAATTCCTCATCTTGATCCTAGGATTGAAAGGAAACAGCCATTTCTCCGCAAAATTCCCAATTAAAACTCACCGTTAGGTATAAAGTTAATTTCCAAAGACTTTTGTGAACATCAAAATACTGTTATTTTGTTACAGTATTTCCCAATACTTGAAAAAAATATTGAAATTCGCTGCATCAAATATCATATTCCCATTTATACTAGTTCCTGAAAATAAAATAAAAAATCCCTGATACTTCTCTGTATGGAAATTCCCCTGATTATCTCTCCTATTGAAATCAAATGTATCGATCAATTCAATTTCAATTATCCCAACTGGTATCTAAACTTTTTCATTTCATATCATTATTCCTTCGCATGCTTTCGATGTTCCTTATTATTCCTTCAACTACACGATAATCCATTCTTTTTTTTGCTCTAAATTTCATCAATTTTTTTCTTCCCAAATTTCATCAAAAATATGTTTTTTCTCTATTTCAATTTTTCTGCATATCTTTCGGTCTATCGGCTTCCATCGATTGCTCCTTCAATATTATTACAAATTGTCTTGGGTTAGTATAGAGGGTGAACACTTATAAAAAAAATATAGTCAGAAACAAAATCACCCAAAATTTTCAATTTTTCTTTATTTTCCCACAAAACTTCAAATCATCCTTTCTTTTTCCACGATAACTTTGGTTGTCAAATCATCCCACTGTCAGTTCACCAGTGTAACGCGAGTAGATTGACTTTTCATTATCAAAATTCTTTTTATAGAAGAAATATACCAGCTCCCTGTCACCATTGAAATTTTTTATTTTTTTATATTTTTCATATAATATGTATCTGAAATGTTCCCAACCAGTTAATATAATTGAATTTCTATACGTATTTATATCATCCCAAATCACCCTCGTGAAATAGTCAATCCATTTCTTGTTAGTTAATATTACGACACTAACGTAAATTAATAAAGACTGTCCCTATAATAGAGAAATAAGGCACTGTTCAGTTTTAGACTAAGTCTTTCAGAACGCAACTTCGGCCATGGCTTCACAAATGCATTGTCTTATTGAATAACTTTTCTATAAATTGCAATTTCCCTTCACTACTTAGTATAACTTTTCCCTGAAACTATCTTTTGAAAGGATAAAGTGAACTTTCTCTCCCAAATAAAATATCCCTCCTTGAACACAGTATAACTTTTTCCTCAAAATATCTTTTCAAAAGATGAAGTGAACTTTTTCGCAAGTGAAATATCCCCACACGAGTTCAGTATAACCTTCATCTCAAACTATATTGTTCAGATGAAACTCTTCAATATCGTCAATACTTATAAGTATTGAATACTTATAAGTATTGAATGAATGTGGTTTTTTGTGGAGGAACAACGTTTTTCGACATGTTTTTTGGGTAACCTTCCACAGTCTGAAAATGAAAATATAATCAGGAAAATCTATACAAGTGCAGAAAGGGCAAACTAATTAGTTCACCCCGATAAGTTATTGCGTTCACCAAATTATATTTTCTACAGAAAAATGATTCAATTTGTCAATAACTTGTCGTTTTCTGAATTTGCCTATAAAAATTTTTTTTTTTTTTATTTAAAAGATACTTCTCTATATAGTTTTTGCTTGACGTTTCTCAAACTCTTCTAAATCTCCTTTAATTGTTTTAATAATTTGGATTTTTTCGCAGAGTCTTTTTCGCTTCTTCATTCGACGGATGTCTATTGAGATCTGCTAAAAAAGTTTGAGAGTGACGTATTGCTCATTTGATATATGGGGTGTTGTTCAGATCAGTTTATTAGCATTCTACCATATCTCACTTCCTCTCTGAGTAGAGGCAACCATGTATGATCCATTTCAACAGAATTTGTTGAAAAGCAGTTGTTATTGGAAAGAACAATACAGGCCGTTTCTTTCAATTTTCTCCTCTCTTGATGTGGTTCTTTCTTCAAGATTTTTGTCCTATTCCATCCAATCATATGATCGCTATTGGATGTGAGGATATGTTCTGCAATTTTTGATCTGGTTATTTGTCGATTTCTGATGTAACTCTGATGTTCACTTCGGCGCACTTCCAATGGTCTTGTCGTTTCACCTATATAACTATCACCACACGAACAAGGTATGTTGTAAACACAGTTTTTGGTACTTTCTTCTGCGTTTTTTGGTTTTGTTTTTGTTAGTATAGATCTCAGTGTGTTTGTTGTTCTAAATGATGTTCTTACATCATACCTATGTCCAATTCGTTTGATCTTTTCAGATAATCCGAGGACATAAGGTATCATGTTGGTTGTGAAATGTGTAGGTGGTGGGAGTACTCCTGTTTGTTGTGTTGATTGGTTGTTTAATGGATTTTTGTTTTCAATGTCAGTGATTGTTTTTTCCACAAACTGATCAGGATATGCATTTTCCTTGAGAACCGATTTTATGAGGTTTATTTCTTCCTGTAGATTCTGGTTGGAATTGCAAACTGTTTGGGCTCGATTATAGAGACATTTAACTATGCCTTTTTTCACACTGGCATGATGGTTTGAGTTGTAGTGTAGATATCGATTCGTATGCGTCTTCTTTCTGTGTACAGATGTTTCCATTCGGGATGATGATTTTTGGATCATGACATCTAAAAAGGGGAGTTGGTTGTTTTCTTCTGATTCTAACGTGAATTTGATCGTCGGTTCTTGACCGTTTATATGATCCAAGAAAATGTTTAATTCTTCTTCACTTCGATTCCAGATAGCGAAAACATCATCCACGTATCTCCACCATATTTTTGGACCATTTTGGAATGTTCCAACGAAGGATTCTTCAAAGTATTCCATGAATATGTTACTTGAAATGGGTGACAAAGGAGAACCCATCGCCATACCAATGTAATGTACAATTGAAGCCATATTACAACTTGAAGAAGATATCATGGATAAGAAGAATTATGCATGCGGTATATTTTTGGTTTATTTTTTTTTTTATCTCCAATGTTCACAATTTTTTTTCTCAACTCACTTATTTGAATTAACGAAAGCACGATGGATTCAGTTGGACATTTATTTGAGGAACTCAAAGTAATTGATAGAAATTTAGTGAAAGATAATGAAGAGAGACGTGTAGATTTAAAAATAATTAACAATAAACTTGATGAATTGAGTAGGATAGAAAAATGTTTCAGAAATTTCTAAAATGAATTTCATAAAACAAAATATTATTTAGATTCAATTCAGACAGTGAATTCATATGAAGAAGCTTCAGAAAAACTTTTGAATGAAATTCGAAAAACATCAGAAACTAGATTATCCTGTATTACAAATCAATCGCCTGAAAGTGACAATTTAACTGAAAAAATTTGATCTAAGAACAGCTTCAAGCTTATTGTCAGTAATTAACGGTTACGAAGAATCAGTAAAACAACTGATCGATGCCATTGAATTATATGATAGTCTTTCAGATAACGATGGAAAATCATTACTCACAAAATATGTAATAGAAACGAGATTGTCCCAAAGCGCAAAAATGGGGTTAGATTCAACATATCCCCAAATAGTGATTCAATAATAGATATCAAAACTCATTTATCAACCAAACATTCAGCAACAAGTTTATCAATTGAATTACATAACGCGAAACAAAATGATAAATCTGTAGACGAATTTGGAAAATTAATCGAACAACTATTGGTCCGAAGGTAACGACGAAGCAATGCAAATTATCAAATGTACGAACGACAAAATAGGTCTCAATGCGTTCGCAAATGGATTACGAAATCACGATTTGCGTACAGTAATTAAAGCGATAAACTAAAGCAAGTTAAAAGACGCGATAAGCGGCGCTACTGAAGAAAATTCGTCACAGGTTTTTCACATGCTTGGAAGATCAAGCTTTAGCCATCAGAACAACACAACGAACCGAGGATTCCAGCAATATTGGCGTGGAAGATCAAGGGGTAATACTAGAAATTTCAACAACTCAAACACAAGTAATTCAAGAAATTTCAATACTCAAACACAAATAATTTCAGGAACGGCAACTCAAATAGCAATAATAATGACAGAAGACAAAACCGTGAACAATTCGGTGGAAATTTTAGAGGGGGATTAAAAAGTAACAATCACCGAAAATTTAATTCAGCTCAACGAGGTATTTTCATGAATAACATCCAGTGAACTGAAATGAATAATACTTCACAACAAGCTGATCAGTTTTTTCGTGCCGATTAGTGGGAGTTTAGATGAATGCGAGGTGTTGTGTATGAATAGTTCAAGTTATGTATGTATGAAAAATGGAATGATTGACTTAACATTTTTATTAGATAAGGGAGCTTTGGAAAGTGTAATATTTCCGCCCAGCCTGAATAAAAATCAGTTTGTCGACACAAAAAATGAAATAAAAATAAATGGTATAGCCGGTTTACTGTTTACGCTAGAATCAGTTAATATCACGTTGAAGTTAGGTAACACTGAGATAGGTCATGAATTTCATGTTGTGAATGACTCTGCAAATGATATGAATGGCGTTATTGGAGATTTCCTTGCAAAATACTCAGCAATATTAGAGTATGAGATATTTACATTTTCAATTATCATGAAGGACGAGAAGGTTTCAATCCAAATATGATGAGTACACTACGATTCCGCCAAGGTGCGAAATAAATATTTCCAAGCTCAAAATTCTGATGATTGTATTGTCATTCCAGAAGAAATCGCGGTAGGAGTTCCTACTGCGGGAATTATTGCTAAACCCTGTAATTACAGAATACCAGTGAAAATTGTATATGTTACTGAGAGAGAAGTCAAATTCAAAAATTTTAAACCAAAGACAAAAAGTATATCTAAATTCGATGTTCGTACTTTCGGAAATACACAATTCTCAGTAGGACGTATAGATAACTTACTCAATTCTATAAATGTCAAATAAATTAATAAACAAATCGAGAAAATGCTATCTGACGGAATTATCAAGCCAACGAGGTCCGAATGGTCATCACCATTAGTGGTGGTACCAAAGGAATCGGACATTGTTGGTTATAAGAAAAGGAGAGTAGTTATTGACTACCGCCTCCTAAACAAGCGTATTGGAGACGATAAATTTCCATTACCATGTATAGATGAAATCTTAGACTCACTGTCGCAAGGTTATTATCGAATTGAATTGAATGTATCGTCTAGACCCCATACAAATTTCACAACTGATAGAGGTCAGTATCAAATGACGAGATTGCCAATGGGGTTAAAACTCAGTCCTTGCTTTCTCGAGGGCAATGACTATAGCTATGTCAGGATTAAATTGGGAACATTGTTTCATTTATTTGAACGATTTCATAGTTTTTGGTAATAATTTAACAAGTCACAATCAAAATTTAATCAAAGTACTTCAGCGGTTGAGGCAAGTTAATTCAAAATTGAACCCTTATAAAAACGAATTCTTGAAAAAACAGATATTATACCTTGGTCACGTCATTTCATCTGAAGGGATATCCGCAGATTTCGCGAAAATACGTGTTATGCAACAATATCCGATCCCAAAAGATTCGAGCAAAACTAAACTTTCAAAAAAAGGCGTGATCTTCAAACGGAACGAAGAATGCCAGGAAGCATTCGAAACATTGAAACAATCCTCAATACATCTGCCAATTCTTGCATATCCAGATTATTCAGAAAGTTATGAATTTGTATTACGAACAGATGCATTTAATTATGCTATTAGTTCAGTATTATCGAATTTAGATGACAAACCTGTAGCTTTTGCAAGCAGAACTTTAAATAAAGCTCAAATAAATTATTGTGTTATAGAAAAGGAATTACTAGCTATATGTTGGAGTGTTGGAAAATTCCGTCCATATTTATATGGTGAAAGATTCACTATTCTGACAGATCACAAACCATTACTTTATCTTTTTGGTTTGACGATCCCTTCAAGCAGACTAACTGAATTCAGATTAACACTAGAAGAATACGACTTCACAATCAATTATGGCAAGGGAAAAGATAATGTAACAACCAACGCTTTGTCACTAATAGAAATAAACTCTGAAAACTTGAAAGAAATTACGAAAAATTCAAGTAATATGATAAACATCATGGCCACAAAATAGGAACAATAATCAGCAGGATAATTTCAATGTTCCTCCTAATGACAGGATCGATCACCCTGGAATCGTGGAATTGTTGAAAGCACTCAAAGATTTTGTAGAGATACACCCGTTGAAAAATGACGAATATGAAAAGATAAACAAGTATGCGTGTATTAAAATAGGGAATATATTATATCGTGGGAAGGCAAATCATATTTATTTGAATCAGGACCACTGTCGATCAACGACATCGGTGCATCGTTGAGAGACTGAATAATTGAAAATAATAAAAATCAAAATACTAGCAATAATAGCATCATAATAATTGGCGCCCAAAGTGGGGTAATAACAATAATAATATGAGTATCATCATAATAATTGGCGAAATAACAAAAAGGGCGAAATAATAAAAATAGCAAAATAGCAAAATAACGAAATAACAAATTTACCAAGGCGGAGCAGTATAGCCAATACAATAATTAGAAGCAATTGTAAATTTTAAAGAAATTGAAAAGAAAAACATCTGTTTGAAATCTAATATATTTATACAGGATAAATATAAAGTTGACATTTTGTAATTCTTGCATTGACATATTTGTATGAGTGTGGAGAAAATGGATTTGAGAGATGGTAAAAAAGTTGGTTTAGAGGAAGGAGCAGAAGGTAGAGAAAGGGGTGATAAGGAACAAGGAGAGAGTGGTAATGCGAGAGGAAGTGAAACACAAAGTAAGAGTAAAAATTCAAAAAATGACATAAACATGCTCAACAAAAAGGTTGACATACAACGAAAGGATGCAAATATTAAATTTATTACAGTAGAAAATGAAATATTGAAAATGAAAAAAGGAATAATTTTAATGAAAACCACCAACAAAATAAAAAAAATTAGAAGGGAAAATAAAAGCATTAGAGTTAAAGAGACTAGATAGCAATATAGAAAACAGGATAATTAATTCTTGTCAAGGAGTACAAATAAATAATAAATTCGACGGTAATATGGAAAAATTACACCCCATAACTTTCATAAAAATAATTAAAACAAAACAAGAAATATAAATTCAATGGAAGAATTGAAAGAGATCATTAGGCAATACTTACTCAATCAACCCTGTATTTGGTTCGTCAGGAGAAAAATATCAATAGTTTCCACGATTTTGAAAATTCATTTCCGAAACAATAATGGGAGGAGAATGCTGAACTTATTGTCCAAGAAAAACTGCAATTCGGCAAATTCGATGAGGTAAGAAGTTTAAACTATAACAATTATGCCATGCAACTGTTTGCAATGTCGCAATTCCTCAACCATATCATGAGAGAAGAGGAGATAGTGACAATATTAGCAGACACTTTGAACAAGGAATATTTGATTTTAAAATTGGGAAAATAATAACCAACATTGAATATACAAAATAATTACAGATATCAAAATTACAATCATCAAAATTATAGGTACATAAATAAACAAAATAATAGTAGAAATATGATGAATGGAAATAATTGTAGAAACAATAGGTATAATAATAATAACAATTACAATCCAGATAGGAATAGAAACTATAATAGGCAGAATGATAATGATGAGAATCAAAGTAACCAAAGGAATTTCAGGAACCAAAATATGAACAATAATTATAAAAGTAACTATAATAATAACAATTGATAATTTTCAGAACAATCAAAATCCACACATCAGGGGCAATGAATAATTTATAATAGACAAGCTCAACAAAATCCTTTCATAAATAATCAGGAAGCTAATGACCAAACGAAACATATATATTTTCATAGAAGAAGCCACAGCGCAGAAAATTCAACTGGAAGGGAAGGACAAAATAGTTGACATGTGGAAGACAATCAGGTCAATATACCAACAACGAGTGCAACATAACAACACAATTTTTATTTAATAAACCATATGTGAAGCTGGAACATGCAAATTATGAACACCCAATAGAATTTATAATGGTAAATGAAAATATAGGAAATGAACAATTTATAGGGCTCATAATATTAACAGGTAGTATGGGGAACAAAAAAGGAAAAATTTCAATAGATACTGGTTCAGAAGCATCCTTGATTAATGAAGATAGTTTATAAAATTTTCTGAAAACCAAAAATATAATGGTGAAAATGCCTAAAACAAATTCAATAGGAATTAATGGAAAAAAATTAGCAGAAACAAATCAATACATAAATTTAAATTTGGAGATAGTCAATATAAACATTACAATTGCTGATAGTTGAAGACACGAAGTTTGATGTAATTTTTGGTACAGAACAGTTGGAAGAAGTAAAGGCTGAAATGGACTATGAAAGAAGAGGTATAGAAATGGATAAAAAATGGTTTGAATTTTTTGAATAAAAACCTGAGGTAAATAAAGATAAATATACTTTGTGTATGAGAGGAATGAAAGTGATAATGATGATAATAATAATAAAATATATAACAAAAAATATAAATGTAATGAAAAAAATTAAGGTTATATTAATGAATTATTAAATAAATATGAGAAGTTAATTATGTATGAATCAAGAATAGCGAAAGAGTATGAACACAAAATAGAAACGAAAGAACCAGGAAAGTTCAGATCTCAAAATCATCCAATTCCATATAAATATAGAGAACAAGTAAAAGAAGAGTTAGGAAAGATGTTAAAACAAGGAATAATTAAAAGAAGTAACAGTAATTATATAACTCCAATAGTTATAGTTGTAAAGGAAAATGGTGAACTGCGATTATGTTTAGATGCCAGAGAACTAAATAGAATAACAATATCACAATATGAATCTCCATTAAATATAGAAACTATTTTTGGTAAAATCACAGATGCTAAGATTTTTTCCAAAATTGATTTGCAACATAGTTATCGGTTGATCATTGCATCAAAATTCTAGAAACTATACAGGACTTTGCATGGAAGGGGTAGTTTATAGATTTTGTGTTGGTTCAAATGGCTTACAATCTACCTGTCCAGCATTAGAAAGAATGTTACACAAAATACTTGATAAGTATGAAGATTTTGCATTACATTATATTGATGACATTTTAATCTATTCGGAAAACGGAACAATACATAAAGAACATTCAGGAAAAATATTTCACATACTTGATCTCTCAAAATAAATATAATCACATGTGAATTTTTCCAAAAGGAAATTAGTTATTTGGGGTATAAAATATAAAAAAATATTCCAAGTGTCATGAATGTTGTTATCTTGACAACGTTTCTCTCTTGCATTGAAGATAATTCCAAATCGGGTGGTCTGAAGAAAAACGAAAGTAACATTAGTAATTTTAAAGATGATAAAAATTTTTTACCAACAAGTATTGATATCTTGAATACAAATTTTAGGGAAATTGTTATGATAAGAAATATTTGTTCAATGTAAAAAGAATAAAAAGTGATATAATGATACTAAGAAATATTTGTTCAATGTAAAAAGAATAAAAAGTGATATAATGATACTAAATATCACATGAATACCTGCTATATTTGTTTTGCAATTTTTCTGTACATTTTGCTTTTCTGAAACCTTGTACCATTTTCTAGTCTACGCAGATGTCTCAAGAGTTTAGCAGTGGAGCTTTTCTATTGTCATAAGTATGTTGCCAACAACAACATAGCCGGGTATTATATTACTTGTGGAACAATCCAGATAGCCGGCTGTAAAACAAGTAAACAGTTAAATCCTCATAATTCATGTGTATACTTTCTAGTAATTGCGTACTGTTTAACACGATCTGATCCAAGTTTGTCCATTCAAATTAAGGCATCGTGGCAACTACTGGAAAATATTTCTTGTATCCAAAGAAACTAAAACAGAAATGTTTTGATTTCTCTGGCACATGCGTAAAAACTTTTTTGTAAAATTGTTCCAGTCAGTCAGTCACTGAAATTCGAGTAGTATCAATTGCCTTGAGAGTTATGTGTCTCCTGCAAGGAGAATATAATTGATACCTGCCTTAGTAAAAAGTGATTTGGAGATCGAAATACAGAATAACAACTCCGATATAAGGGGAAAATAATTTCATGGGAAAAACGAATACTGGAAGTTGAATCGAATGTATTCAACGTAGATGCAAATGTTGGCAAAGTTATTCGTGTCGGAAAATCAGGAGGATGTAGGCCAATATCAGTTAAAGAGGTTTTGAGTAGCTAAAAGGAGGTGGTAGACATCCTGAGCAATGAGTATAAACTGATGTGTGATGATTATGATCAAACAAAAATTACAAAGGGATTCTACGGAAAAATTGAGGAAAGACCTGATGCGACGTACCACTAATGGGAATGAGATTTAAACAAATAAACTAATAAGCAATAACCATCAAATCAAGATTTATTATCGAAATATCTCAAATTGGCGAGCCTCAATAGTCTATTTTTATGTTGAAAGTTTAATGAGATACTGAATTTGATTTCTATAGCAACGATTATAAGAGTAATGTTTTTATAAGTACTCAACAAAAACTAGAGCGGAATCAGAAAATTACCATAAATTAGGAAAACAATATAAAACTTTTGAATAGTTTTATTACACACTTTTTGAAGGGATTGTTGATTTTTTTCCACTCGAATGGATCAAATCTCAAATTTCCTTCACTATGGATTGAAACTTCTACGATGGATTAAAACTGAATAGAAATTTCTGAAAAAAAACTGAGAAAACACTGTGAAATGAAGCGAAATTTGATAACAGCAGAAGAAAATGAAATGTTTCTACACGCGGAAATTAGTAAAGATGGAACGAACTGAAATTTTTTCATAAATATTTTCAGGGTATGTACAAGCCCAAAGATATTTGTATAATAGACGATGAAGATACAAAAAGAGCCTGGGGAACTGTTTGCGGTTATCGATCATGTGGTCGAACTTGGTCTTGAAGCGGTATTCGAAAAACTAGATCCAAGGAAAGAATCAGGTCCAGACATGGTATCAAATATCCCCCTGAGAAATTGTGTCTACGCTCTGGTGGCATATTTCCAGACAAGTGAAAGACTAGTTTCATCACTCCTTATAACTGTCGAGAAAAATAATATTTGAAACTATCGTCATTTAGCAATACTGAATCCAATATCTAATGTTTTTGAATTCCCCATATGGAGTGACATTGAGGACCGTCTGAAGTCCATAATTATCAAAGATCAACGAATTCATACCAGTTGAGAGAACTACAAATAACCCGCTTTTCTGTACAGTGTGTGCTGAATGCTTTGGAGAGAACATAATATAAGGATGTTATAAACTACACCGATTATGAAGTAACCGGTACAGTTGATTACTAAATATTGATGGAAAACCATGTGTTGATCTGCATGGAGTATATTTTTGACAGATCATCTTCTCATCTCATCTCATCTTAGTGATGGGACTCAGTTCGTGGAATCAAAAAAATAAGATCGCATGGAATTATTGTTACCTCTAGGGTGTTCCAAAGAAGTCATCTAGGACCTCATCTGTTTGATATCTTTATTAATGAAGTTCATTCAGGAATGAAACATAGGTAATGTCCCCTACTTGCTGATAATCTGAAACCATTTCGCTTAATGAATATTGAACATGAATACCAACTACTTCGAGGAGATCTCAGCAGAATATGGAAGTGGTGCTCCGAAAATCGTAGGCACTAACTCAAGAAACATATGATTACAGCATCAATAGTGGGGATTGAATAAAGTTATTCCAAGAAGTGACTTGGGTATTCTGGTTGACACCAGGTTAGATTTCAGAACACACCGAATAATAATGAAAATAGCATTGAACATGTTAGGATTTGTATGCAGAAGTGTTATGGAAATTACTATCATCATTATATACAGGGTGTTTCATAATTGAATGCTGATCCTGATCCTTGTGAGATTAAAAAAAAAATTATGCATTTATTTCTGAGATACAGGATGTTGAAATTTAATAAAAAAACACTTTTTAACAAAAAATTAAACCGACGAAATACGGAACTGAGAAGTAAAAAATAAAATAAACCTTCTTAGTCTCAGTAACTAAGCTCCTAAACTAATGTTAGTAACTAATTTTGAGTCGGCGCCAAACAAACAAGCAAATGAATTAGGTAAGGCGTGAAATGATGGCATCGAGTTGCGCGGTAACATTCTGATAATTTTTTTGAAGTAATTTAATGATGTTCGTTGATTGTTTGTTTGGCGCCGACTCAAAATTAGTTACTTACATCAGTTTAGGAGCTTAGTTACTGAGACTAAGAAGGTTTATTTTATTTTACTCTTCAGTTCCGTATTTCGTCGGTTTAATTTTTTGTTAAAAAGTTTTTATTTTTCAATTTTTCATGGCTAAAATATACTAATTACTACCTACTTGTTTTTTGATTACTTCCAAAATACTTACCCACCTCACTTCAACTATTACCAGTTAAATAATATGATTATCTACTTTTACTATTTGTTGTAATATATATTATTTTCGTTGTTCTGGTTAGTTTATTCCATTTCTAGTTTATATCATTCCATCCTCTCATAGAATATAATGGTTTTGACGGATGTGGAACAGAAATGATGTCAGTAGCGATCTGTCATTGTCAACTACGTATGTGTGTGCCAATGTTCATAAGTGAAAAATCAATTATCCCCTATTTTTCTACACGTGAGGGTATATAATTCCATTCGAAATCTAAATATAAGGTATACCCTATCTATTAAAAAAAAAACATCCAAATCGAAGAACCCAGTACAAAGTTATGCCTGATAGAATCGGTTAACGGACCAGAATTCAGAGGGTGAGTAATCAATATCCTTCATGTTGCTATCCTTAGGGGTGGATTTCATCTTTCAAATCCGAATGGGTCCACATTCGAAGTACACCCTATCCACTGAAAGAAGAATTATCGGAATCGGACGCCCCAGTGAAAAGTTATGCGTGATCATACATAAAAAAAATAATGGAAAAAAAATATACGGGTCGACTAGAGAATCTCCTCCCCTTTGGTTTCGTCGGTTGAAAATCAGTTCTTCCCCAATATCTCTGAAACCGCTCTGGTTTTTTTTTTTCAATTTTGGTGCACGCATAAAAATCAATTTTTACCATTATAAAGGATTTTTTAATTTTCATCCTGTTAACATGCCCTGTTATATTTTCGATCAAAATAATAATACGCCACTGTCTTTTTTCCAAATTAATATCATTTTTGTAATTGTCATCTATAAGTACGAGGCAAGTTGCCAATAATTTGAATATCGCCCATATTCTAGTATGGAGGATTCTTCATGATTATTTATTATATCACATTCAAAGGGTTCAGGCTCTACTTCCTCGAGACTTTCCATTACAGTTAATTTCTGCCAATGGTTTCTCCAAAAAGTAACCGAAAATCCTTCATTTGACAGGGAAATTTCATTCATGGACGAAGCTAGTTCTACTAAAAACAGGATCAGAAATTTTAATAATGATCATTTTTGGACCAAGGAAAATCCGCATGCAATCGTGAAATTATTGGAGATTACCTTATTGGACCTTTTTTTACCACGCATATTGAATGGAAATAATTATCGCCGATTCTTGAAAATAATTTACCAATTCTGTTGGAAGATGTTCCTATTCCAATGCGAAATCGCATTTGGTTTATGCACGATGGTGCACCTGCGCATTTC
The DNA here is from genome assembly GCA_018342105.1 of Gonioctena quinquepunctata. Classification (NCBI taxonomy): domain Eukaryota; kingdom Metazoa; phylum Arthropoda; class Insecta; order Coleoptera; family Chrysomelidae; genus Gonioctena; species Gonioctena quinquepunctata. Next base: position 33,903 of record JAFIRS010004342.1, on the reverse strand, counting down.
AGTGCTCTGGCACGCGAATATTCAAACCAAAACTTTCATAATCGCTGGATAGGTGGTGGGGGAACAGAGTCATGGCCAGCTAGATCCCCAGACTTTTCAGTCTTGATTATTTTCTTTGGGGATATCTTAAGACTTTGGTGTACAGTCAACCAATTCTAACTGAGGAAGAATTGCGAAACCGCGTAATAGTTTTCTGTGAAGCAATAAGGAATACTCCAGGCATTTTCCAAAGAGTACGCGGGTCAATGACAAGGAGGGCTGAAGCGTGCATACTTGCAGGAGGCGGACATTTTAAACAGTTAATTTGATTTTGGTATTCAAAATTGAGAAATCATTTTACTAAACAAAATTATGAACTATCATGTTGATTGTCAATAATTATTATCAGAAATCGGATTACACATACCCGAAAGCGTCACTAGAAGTTACCAATTGTTTGAAATTGATCATTACATAGGTAACTATCGACTGGTTTTTCATTCATTGATTGGTCAACTAGTCGCTTTTTGGAACCACAGGATGTGCTACCTGAAAATTCTTATGAATTTAAAAGAAAGTCCATGGAATCAAGATGACTGCGAGATGAGGTATTATAAATCACTTGACTGTGAGCTCTTTCTTCTTACATTGTTATTCATTCCCGGAACAATCGTAAAACATTCAAGGAGCGCCCTGTACACGAAACTTAAACAGTTACCAGTCTCCACCGTTGTGGTGTAGGTCTTGTTTCTCAGAACTTGAAGACGTTGATACATGGCTTGCTGAGAGTCTCATCGGTTTGATCTACGACTTATCTGGCCATTTAACCGAGTTTCAGTGTTTCTCCCTCATTAAATATCCAGCCAGATATACATGTGCACTATTCAACATCACTTTCCGAACACGAATCTCGGAAAAAATCTGTAGCGACATCAGGGTCGGCTCTGAAACTCTATTTGGAAACGAGCATAGTAACTAAAAATCATGTGAAAAGAAAAATAAAAGGATAATAAAAATCCGATGACGCGACCAGTCGAAAAAGTAAATTCAAGAATATATTTGTTGATTCTGAAAAAGTCATCAATCAAGCTAACGAATCATGACAGAAAAAATATGGTCATTTATTCACTGGAAAACAGCATTTGTATTTTTCTAAAAAAACTCAAACTCTACAATCAAATATTGGGGGAAAGTTCGAACATCTCTAAATACTTTTGATATTTTTATGTAATCAATTTTAATTTTGTATGAACCTTAAACTTTTCAATCGAAAGTTGGTGAAGGATCCAAATCTCCCTAAATTCTTCCTATTCTGACTCGAATCAAAAGAAAGAAGAATAACCAGCATACATGGATATAGACCGTACTTCTTTGGATTTCAGTCCTAAGGAAAATAATATCTAATATTCAACTTTGAAATCGAGAAATGTCAAAATACAATGATGTTCTGTTTGACGGCGGAACGAAAACTCAAATGGTTTCTGAATTACATAAGCCATGGACGTATAAATATATTATGGACTCATCAATCCAATACTAGCAACATAGATTGTTTTGAAGCCGCTCGGTTTGTAGGCGCGCGGGTTGCGAGGAAGGAGGAGATCTGCGATAGACTGTAACCTTTCCTCCAACGACAGTGGCGCACGCAATTTAATTAATATAGGTATTGATTAAAAGAAAAATATGTGGAGTTTCATATGATTATGAAAATTTTGGCAGAACTTGTGATATACAGATCTGATGTGTTCATGAAATATGTGTTTGTCTTCATTAAATAGATCGATTCTAAAAGAAAAATAATTATTATTTCAACATTTGAAGCAATGAAAAATTTACACTGCACTTTCAATATAAGAAATAGAACTGAAAAAGATAAGAGGGACAATAAAACAACTTTCGATTCTAGTATTTTATTGAATATATTTTTAGATTCATATACATATTCTATAGTCATATTGAAGATTATACTTTTTATTACAAGATCTTATTTAGTTTTACTTGTTATATATAATTCCGGTGGCAATGCATTATGGAATTTTTGTTAGAGAAAAAACAAAATGGCGGCTCCAAGATGGCGGACGAGATTTGTAATTATGATCCGATTCAAAATTGGTATGTGGGGGTTTTCGGGAACGGAGATTATGAATTTTTTGTCAACATTCATAAATTCGAAATGGCGGACGAGTTCTGTGATTGTGGTCCGATTCGATTCGAAATTGGTATGAGGGGGTTTTCGAAGTCGGAGATTATGAAATTTTTGTCAAAATTATCAAATTCAAGATGGCGCTCCCCAAGATGGACGACGAATTTTGTGATTATGTCCAATTCGATTCAAAATTGGTATGCATGGGTTTTCGGGGTTGGAGATTATGAAATTTTTGTCAATATTCATAAATTCAAGATGGTGTCCCCAAGATTAGGACGAGTTTTGTGATTATGGTCCGATTTGATTCAAAATTTGTATGCGGTGGTTTTCTCGGATATTTTAAATTTAAGATGGCGGCCCCAAGATGGGGAACAAGTTTTCTGATAATGGCGATATTTCATTCAAAATTGGTATGAGGGGGTTTTCAGGTTGAGAGATTATGCGTGAATTTTTCGTCAAAATCTATAAATCCAAGATGCTGACTTCAGGATGGCGAACGAGTTTTGTGATTATGGCCAGGTTCTAGTCAAAATTGGTGTCTGGGGAATTTTGGGGTTGGAGATCATGACATTGTAATAACACGGCTCTATAAGAAATGAACAGATTAAGGCGAAATAACTAAAAAGTAAAAAATAAAAAACCTTTTTAAAGACAAGCTTTCATTTGAGCCGTGTACTGAAATGTATAAAATAAGTTTAAGCTATCGCTGACAATGATTAATTATTTTTTGTTGAATTATTTGGTTTCAAAAAGCTTGTCGCACGAAGTGTTCATAAAAGTAGGTACCAATTATTTCATTGGACAATGATTGGTTGGTAAGTAACAACTTGTCGAAGAATTAATTTTATTACAATTCGCGTGACAAGCTTTTTGAAACCAAATAATTCAACAAAAAATGATTGAATCATTGTCAGAAATAACTTTAAATTATTTTATACGTTTTAGTACACGGCTTAAATGAAAGCATGTCTTCGAAAAGGTTTTTCATTAGTTATTTCTTCTCACATTAGCAATACGAATGGAAGATAAAGGGAATGATCTCCAAAGTTGCACTCGTTTATGGATCATCCAAATATCAACAATATACTGGGTGATCATGAAACTAGGGCCATGCTCATATCTCTGGAACGAAATATTACATAAGTAGGCTTGTATTATTTGATATTTCCAATTCTAAATGGGAATAAAAATATTGCGAACTAAATTATGATAATCTAAGGCAACATACATTTGAAATTCGGGGAGATTCGGAATGGAAAACATATATATTTTATTGATTACGAAATAAAACTGTTTTTGTTAAAATGCTCCTGACTCGTACTGTTGATGAATCTAATTTACTAGATGTCTCATGATAGATTCTAATTTTGAAATATTTATTCAAAATCAGCTTCAACAGCTTTATTGAGTGACCACCAATGGGATCTTCGTCATACAAGTGATCAACAAAATGTTCATAGAGTTTTGGCGGCAGGTTTTGTAGAGTGTTATTCACCAAGATATTCATGAGGTTTTTAATTTTCTTATTGAATATATTTGTAGTCTTATGAAAAAATCTGAAATATATTTCAGCAATTCTACAAGTTTCTACTACCAATTTTGATGCTTTTGTGGGGTTTTAATATTCTTTCCTTATAAGTAGTGTACAAGTAGTTTCATCATTTTCATCAAATAAAAGTGGCTGGCATCTAAAGCATGTAACAATTCTCTTCAAGCTCTTCGACACATAACCAACTATATAACAAACAATATCATTAACATAATCTGTTAAACACCAAGCAGACACAGTATAAATATATATATATATATATATATATATATATATATTTAAAATAAAAAAAAAAAATTCATAAATTAACTGAGAAGAACAAAAATTGAAAGTCACTTCCTGTTTGACCGGAAGTGACTCTAACTTTTTCATTTCGAATAGCACCCTGTATATTTTTTGCAATTTTTTATTTCTACTCAAAATTATCTTTCCAACGATGTATCACACTTTTTTTTTTTTTTTGGAGAAAAGTAATTAAATTTCAAATTAAAGAATTGCAGTAGGCTATATTTTGTGTAATCTTCGTCCGTAGCATTTTTTCTTTTGAAGACAATACGCTTTCTATAAAATGATCCACTTGTTGCCAAATTCGAAGCCTAGCGTGTGAAATACATAGCGCTTGGCATTCGTGTATCAGGGTATTTTTCTCTCTATGCACGTAGGGCAGCCCGACGATTATTTTAGCATTTTCCATAAATCAGTATCATATCCAATTTCTCTTGATTAGTGAAGTTATCATCATTATCACGGTTATTCATTCTTGAATGTTGGTTTCTCTGACACGCACACAACTATTGAGAATTATTAACTGTCAAAGTTATAAACAAATGTATTCAAATGTTTCCATGGCACACTAAGGTTTTCATTCAAGAATTATTAATTCTTCCAGTTCTACTACAATTCTAATAATTTGAAATTTGACGTTCTCTTCATCTTTCGAATGCAAAATTGTTCATGAATTATCAATTAGTATTGAAGTCAAAATCAAGGATACACATAATATCATAGCCTACTGCAATTCTTTCAATTTGAAATTTCAATTGACGTTTTCTCCATCAAATCAAATGTAAAATACAAAGTGTAATACATCGTTGGAAAGATAATTTTGAGTAGAAATAAAAAATTGCAAAAAATATACGGGGTGCTATTTGAAATGAAAAAGTCAGTCACTTCCGGTCAAACCAGAAGTGACTTTCAATTTTTGTTTTTCTCAGTTGAAGGTTCATTGATCGAATTGGAGATCATGAAATCAAATTTTTATCTTTCGAAATGGCTGAGATAATCCATTGGAACAGGTATATAATTTAGAGTAAAACATTATTTTATTTTTTTCTGAAGAACTGAGCAAGAGGCCAGTCATCCAATGAATTTTTTGACTGGATGGCTGGCCACACAGCTTCCAAATCGTTGCGTGACATTGCCTCTAATATAGCACCAATATGACTGCATACTTCACTGTTTCTGGCCATACAAGTACAGTGAGCAGTACAAATGCTTCCATCCTCTGCAATTATGTACCAAACATCTGAATTCAATTTGTCTTTTGTGAATTCTTGACCTGAAAAGATGTTATGTTGATAAGAAAGAACTAATATGAAAGTTGAGAAGTAATATTCTTGAATATCAAATCAATGTCTCTTATAATGAACAAATATGGCAATAAACATAAAAGATCAGATCAGAAGTTATAAATTGCCTCTTATGTATTATTATTCCTAATTTATAATAATTCATTCCGAGACTCGAAATTTGCTACTGTACCCATCAGAAAAAGCCTGCTGCATAGGAAAAGACATACTAGACTAACTAAAATATATGAATGATACGGAATCTTTGATCTCACCTCCACAACGAAGCCAGATTCAAAATATGTATGGATTCTAAACTTATATAGGGCTTCATCTGCATTTGAGAATAAAAGCTATTAGTAAAAACGAAATACGAAATTATATCCATATTCGTAACAGGAGGAGCACGAACAATTCAGTTAAGAAATCTTCAGTGTAAAAAGCACTAAATCAGTTATCAATATCAACTTCATTTTATACCTGTAACAAATACAATGATAGAAATGAAAACAGAAGATGGAGATGTATTTTCGAGCATACCGTTCACCAAAGCCTCTGCTTTTGAGCAATAGTGTCTTCAGGTAATCACTCTCCATCTGAATATTATCGATTAACAACACAAAAGCTTCGAAAATAACCAAAAATACACTTTTACTAGTCAAAAGAGCACACTGACAATGATGTTCTTATGGCGATTATCAGTTTGTGTGCCAACAACCGCCATATTGGGTCACGTAGTTTGGACTGCCTAATTGGTCATTATCTAACCTAATTTACATAATGAAAAAATTAGAGTTGTAGAGCTCATAAAGATCTATCAAAAGACCTATAGTTTGCCAATATTGGTATGAAAATGAAATATTGAGTTTTTTTCAATCTTTCAACAGCTGCCATTTTCAAACTACTGGGCCGATTTGGCCCATCTTCGAAATGATTAGAGGTATTGATGAATATTTTCGTGACCAATATTATTATATATAAACATTCGAACTGATGATATTTTTGGATTCTAGGGACCATGATCGGTGAAGATATATAAAAATGTATTGGAAGTCTTGTTGGGATAACGGCACCAATAGGTAGTATTTCCATTGAAATCTACCTGAAAGCTACGATAGAAATTATAGATGTAAAGATATCCGTAAAAGTAATATGATGTAAGAACTCTCTCGGAACTTCTTCGCAAGGATGGTTTCTAATACTGGGAATTGAGCTGACAACTCCAGAGTGCAAATTGTACTACTTCAACTTATCTAAGATTGCCATTATCGTTAGTCCTACTTTTATATTCCTGTTTTTGTCATAGTTTGGCAGTGCATACGTATTTTTTCCTTCGTATTTCTAGAAAACAGTTTGAGTTGCTCGCAAGTCTGGCGTTCGTCATTCTTCTTGCTTCCAATATAAAAGAACACTTTCACTTCTGTACACAATGTACCAGTTTGAGATCTCACCATGGGAAAATATGTGGGTGAGTATTGACGTAGCAAATCCTAACTTTCTACCTAACAGTCCCTGAGAAAAACAGCTGTGACATATAGACGGATACGTTAGTGAGTTTGTTGGTGTTACCCTAAAAAGGCAGATGATTATGATCATGATATATACTTGACAAAATTGCAATCTGAATTGACAAGTTAGTATACAAATCAATATCAATGAATTTTACTGGTTCACAGCTCACAGCTCACAGCTATATATATATATATATATATATATATATATATATATATATATATATATATATATATATATATATATACATATATAAATATATATATATATATATATTTATATATATATATATATTGTAATGTATTGACATTTTAAAATTAAGAATTTTTTTTAAAACTTATAATTTTCTTAATCTTTGTGAACCAAATTGATATGATATAGATAGATATTTTTGCCCTGTATAATAATTTGTATGTGGTAATAATAATTGCCAACGAACGTCACTGTTCTCTCGTCACGTAGCTGACAATTGTTATTCCTTTTCTCACCACAGCTAGCACAGTTGGTACGCCCTCATCTCAGATAGCCAGTTCAAAGCAATTTAGCCACTACTTGATATGTCAAACTCAAGTTATTCAATGGTCGTAGGTATATTTGTTGATCATTGTGAAAGAACAAACAACAGAATATCAAGAAGCAATTATCTCCTTTATTCAGGAAGACTTAATAATACCTGGCCTACGAGAAATAACTCATAATAGGGTGAATCAAACAAATATTCACGGATAAAAATAATAAATCAGATCATGGATAGATAAACAGAACCTCACTTTCTCCGTAAGAGTGACGTTTTCTGTTATTGTTCAAAATAGGTTGACATAAAGTTCTTCGAATGTGAAATTCGTTATTGGTGAAATAGTTCAGGACCGGAAAAGCACTATTAAAGTTTTATACCTGGTTGGAACTGTTGGTGTTCTACTTATACCATGAATCAGGATGTCTCCTCTCTCCGAAAGTTGTCAGGACTGCAATACCATGAATCAGGAACTATTTAGGTGCGGAAATCAGCATTTGGATCCGTGGATATGTTATCATTGAGGTAATATTGGTTTTGTTTACCAAATGATGGGATTATTCCAATTTTCTTTTTGTAAAATTTTTGCGTGCTATCTGCATGGAATTTTATTTCGATCTCCTTGAAGCTTTGTTTTTCTATCGCCTAGCTACATCTTTTTCTCCTTGTTTTCTCATTTGAATTTTTGAATTGGTGCACTAAATTGTCACTTTTCACTGTTTATCTTTATATTGCATAATTTATATATACAATTATTTTTCCACTCGTATCATTATTTACAAATTTCAAAAATAATTGCTTCTGATACCATCTCATTGCTACTCTCCCACAATTTCCAATTTTACACCTGACCATCTATTCCCTGATTGGTTGGCTATTTTTGTTAGCTACAGTTTCATATACTGTATGTTTAAATTTATAAATGTGTTGATTACTGTTTATTCCTGAAAATTTTGTAAATTTAGACTTTTTGTTGTCTTTTGAGCAATTATGAGTTATAATAATTTTGACATTTTCATCTATCCATATTCTACTTAGGCTCACAATATACATAGAATTTCAAAAGTTATTCACAAACAAACTCTTGAAACCATTAACCATCTAGTAATTATTCTTTTTGTGGGTTTTTAGTCTTTTAAAATTCACAACTGGCATAACATTACATAACAACATTCCTAAATTTATATTCAATAATTTTCTACTAGTTAGTAAATTTTGAATATAAATTTCTTTATTAAAATTTTTAATTTTACTTCAACTAATACTAATTTTTTCTAATTTCAGAAAACTACTCAACTGGATTTCCTGAAAAACAAGTTCTACAATAACAACGATTATCCAACTACTAGTACTACGTTTTTTTTTGTTCCAGAAAAACTTGACTTGGACTTATTTTCAGATCAAGAGAGAAAACTTTTCAAGATATCATCATATATGACATTTTATATTTCATTTTTATCATCTTACTTTCATTTTATATTTCATTTTTATCATCCTACTTTCATTTTATATTCATACTGATATTATTTTCAATTATCAATTTTACAATTACTGGTACTCTTTCAATTATACTGATTCATCATTTTTCCTATCTTTTCCTTCAGTTGTTCTTTAAATTCATATTGAATTGGATATTTTATTTATCTGAATCTCTCATTTCATTTACTTTTATTTTCTGCATATACTCTTTCGCTTTTTCATTATTCATACATAATTAACATATTATATTCATTCATAATTCATTAATATACCTTCATATTATTTATTGATATACCTTCATATTATTTATCAATATACCTTCATCATCATCATCATCATCACCATCATATTTCTTATAATATACTTCTTTAGTATTATTATTATTATCATACCCACTTTCATTCCTCACATACATTCATTTTATACACAAAATATTTTTAATCTTCATTTCTTTTAATTTTTCTTCAAAATTCACATCATTTATTATCTATTTCTATATTTTTCCTTCTTCATAATCTATATTGTTTTATATTTGTAAACATTTTCAATATTGTTTTTCACTTTACTTTATCTACCTAACCTGTACCAATATTTGTATCAACTTTTCTATTTTCCAGTATTATGATTGTTATTCAATATCTTTCTTTTCTTTCATGAAATATTCACTCATGTGTTGTTTTTGTTTGCTTCATTATTTTCTCTCTTTGATGTATTTTTTTTTTTTTTTTTTTTTTATTCAAATTTTCTAAATCATAACTATCTATCAAACTATTTTTTTAACTTTTTTCCTTTTTTATTCCTAACTTACCTATCGAATTTGTTAGCCTAAAATTTATTATTCCCTAAATTTTCCTTTTTATTATTTATCTCTCCTTCTATGGAATCTTGCTTGTTTTGTAACTGCAAGCTTATTTTCCATTTTACAAATTTTCAATTGAAATTTTATATAAATTTTTTCAACTATTTGCATTCTCATAATTTTACCTTTTCTTTTATTTGGTAGTCAACTTATTTAAATTCTTTCCTATTTTTATATTTAACATTTTACTATCCATTATTTTTTTTTTGTTTTTCTTTCTTTCATTTAAAAATTCTATTCGCCCTGTAAATGTTATTGATTTGCATTACTATTATTTTCTCATTTATGTTCCCTATTTTCATTTCAATATTTTTGTTAGCCACGTTTATGTCATTTATCTTTATTATAATTATTTCATCATTTTTGTCACCTTTTTGTAACTCCAAATTCATCTTTGCCATTAGTATGTCATATATTTTCATCATTTTTACTTTATTATTTATTTTACCCTTTTGCATCTTAAAATGTTCATTATGCATATCCATTTTGTCCATAAGTTCCTTATTTTTGAGATCGAAATTCATTTTTATATTTTGTATCTGTTTGTCATTTTTTTCTAATAAACTGTTACTATCATCTGTTTTTTGTATAACTATTTCCTGAATTGTATTTTGCTCACTATTTGTTACCAAATGATTTACATTCCCTTCTGTACTTCCTTGAAATTTCTTCCATTCTTCTCGTACTTTCTATTATTCTATCTCTATTTTCTTTCATACTTGTTGTATTTTTATTTATTTCATTTTTCACACTTTCTATTATTCTATCATTCCTTCCTTCCCACTTTTCGAAGTAGGTTTTTATTAACTCCTCCAATTTATTAAAATAACTGTCCCATTGTGTACTCTTACTTTGTGTTTCACTCTCACTCACATTACTACTCTCTCCTTGTTCGTGATCATCTCTCTCTCTACCTTCTACACCTTCTTCCACACCAACTTTCTTACCATCTCTTGAATCCATTTTATTCACCAATATCTAGCCTTACTCGTTGAAATGCCAATTGCCAATGTTCACCCAGTGTTATTAAGAAATAATATTTTTCCTTTACTTGCCCTCACTTTGCCTTGAAATGATATTTTGCCCTTACTCTGCCTTGAAACGATATATTGCCCTTACTTTGCCTTTTCTCTCCTTTTCCTGCTTTTTTATATTTTTTGAAATGTTATATTTCCCATACTTTCCTACGTTGCGGCGCCATTTTGTAATGTAATGATAATTTTGAAAATAAAGAATTTTGTTATTATTATTATTATTGATATTTTTGCACCGCGTTGGGCGACACTTGTTATGTTTTGATGAATTGAAAATATATGAATTGTTTTTATATACTAAGATAGCTAATAATTTTCGTTATTCTTTGTGAACCAAATTGATATGATATAGATAGATATTTTTGCCCTGTATAATAATTTGTATGTGGTAATAATAATTGCCAACGAACGTCACTGTTCTCTCGTCACGTAGCTGACAATTGTTATTCCTTTTCTCACCACAGCTAGCACAGTTGGTACGCCCTCATCTCAGATAGCCAGTTCAAAGCAATTTAGCCACTACTTGATATGTCAAACTCAAGTTATTCAATGGTCGTAGGTATGTTTGTTGATCATTGTGAAAGAACAAACAACAAAATATCAAAAAGCAATTATCTCCTTTATTCAGGAAGACTCAATAATACCTGGCCTACGAGAAATAACTTATACTAGGGTGAATCAAACAAATATTCACGGATAAAAATAATAAATCAGATCATGGATAGATAAACAAAACCTCACTTTCTCCGTAAGAGTGACGTTTCCTGTTATTGTTCAAAATAGGTTGACATAAAGCTTCGAATGAAATTCGTTATTGGTGAAATAGTTCAGGACCGGAAAAGCACTATTAAGTTTTATACCTGGTTGGAACTGTTAGTGTTCTACTTATACCATGAATCAGGATGTCTCCTTCCAATCGTTGTCAGGACTGCAATACATGAATCAGGAACTATTTAGATGCGGAAATCAGCATTTGTATCCGTGGATATGTTATCATTAAGGTAATATTGGTTTGTTCACAAAGATGAGATTATTCCAATTTTTTTTGATATCTTGCGTGTATCTGCTTGAATTTTATTTCGATCTCTGAAGCTTTGTTTTCTATCGCCTAGCCATCTTTTTTTTCCTTGTTTTCTCATTTGATTTTGAATTGGTGCACTAAATTGTCACTTTTACTGTTCACCTTTATATTGCATAATTTATATATACAATTATTTTTCCACTCTTATCATTATTTACAAATTTCAAAATAATTGTTCTGATACCATTCATTGCTATCTCCCACAATTTCCAATTTTACACCTGACCATCTATTCCCTGATTGGCTATTTTTATAAAGACATTTGCTGTTTTATCATTGGCTACTTTTTGTTAGCTACAGTTTCATATACTGTATGTTTCAAATTTATAAATGTGTTGATTACTGTTTATTCCTGAAAATTTTGTAAATTTAGACTTTTTATTGTCTTTTGAGCAATTATGAGTTATAATAATTTTGAAATTTTTATCTATCCATATTCTACCTAGGCTCACAATATAAATAGAATTTCAAAAGTAATTCACAAACAAACTCTTTAAACCATTAACCATCTAGTAATTATTCTATATATATATATATATATATATATAAATATATATATATATAAATATATAAATATTTTTTTTGAATAACTTTTGAAATTCTATTTATATTGTGAGCCTAGGTAGAATATGGATAGATAAAAATGTCAAAATTATTATAACTCATAATTGCTCAAAAGACAATAAAAAGTCTAAATTTACAAAATTTTCAGGAATAAACAGTAATCAACACATTTATAAATTTGAAACAAACAGTATATGAAACTGTAGCTAACAAAAAGTAGCCAATGATAAAACAGCAAATGTCTTTATAAAAATAGCCAATCAGGGAATAGATGGTCAGGTGTAAAATTGGAAATTGTGGGAGAGTAGCAATGAGATGGTATCAGAAGCAATTATTTTTGAAATTTGTAAATAATGATAAGAGTGGAAAAATAATTGTATATATAAATTATGCAATATAAAGGTAAACAGTAAAAAGTGACAATTTAGTGCACCAATTCAAAAATTCAAATGAGAAAACAAGGAGGAAAAGATGTAGCTAGGCGATAGAAAAACAAAGCTTCAAGGAGATCGAAATAAAATTCCAAGCAGATAGCACGCAAAAATTTTACAAAAAAAAAATTGGAATAATCTCATCATTTGGTGAACAAAACCAATATTACCTTAATGATAACATATCCACGGATACAAATGCTGATTTCCGCATCTAAATAGTTCCTGATTCATGGTATTGCAGTCCTGACAACGATTGGAGAGAGGAGACATCCTGATTCATGGTATAAGTAGAACACTAACAGTTCCAACCAGGTATAAAACTTTAATAGTGCTTTTCCGGTCCTGAACTATTTCACCAATAACGAATTTCACATTCGAAGAACTTTATGTCAACCTATTTTGAACAATAACAGAAAACGTCACTCTTACGGAGAAAGTGAGGTTTTGTTTATCTATCCATGATCTGATTTATTATTTTTATCCGTGAATATTTGTTTGATACACCCTAGTATAAGTTATTTCTCGTAGGCCAGGTATTATTGAGTCTTCCTGAATAAAGGAGATAATTGCTTTTTGATATTTTGTTGTTTGTTCTTTCACAATGATCAACAAACATACCTACGACCATTGAATAACTTGAGTTTGACATATCAAGTAGTGGCTAAATTGCTTTGAACTGGCTATCTGAGATGAGGGCGTACCAACTGTGCTAGCTGTGGTGAGAAAAGGAATAACAATTGTCAGCTACGTGACGAGAGAACAGTGACGTTCGTTGGCAATTATTATTACCACATACAAATTATTATACAGGGCAAAAATATCTATCTATATCATATCAATTTGGTTCACAAAGAATAACGAAAATTATTAGCTATCTTAGTATATAAAAACAATTCATATATTTTCAATTCATCAAAACATAACAAGTGTCGCCCAACGCGGTGCAAAAATATCAATAATAATAATAATAACAAAATTCTTTATTTTCAAAATTATCATTACATTACAAATGGCGCCGCAACGTAAGGGCAAGTATGGGAAATATAACATTTCATAATATTTATCACAGCGGAAAAGGCGAGAAAAGGCAAAGTAAGGGCAATATATCGTTTCAAGGCAGAGTAAGGGCAAAATATCATTTCAAGGCAAAGTGAGGGCAAGTAAAGGAAAAATATTATTTCTTAATAACACTGGGTGAACATTGGCAATTGGCATTTCAACGAGTAAGGCTAGATATTGGTGAATAAAATGGATTCAAGAGATGGTAAGAAAGTTGGTGTGGAAGAAGGTGTAGAAGGTAGAGAGAGAGATGATAACGAACAAGGAGAGAGTAGTAATGTGAGTGGGATTGGGACAGTTATTTTAATAAATTGGAGGAGTTAATAAAAACCTACTTCGAAAAGTGGGAAGGAAGGAATGATAGAATAATAGAAAGTGTGAAAAATGAAATAAATAAAAATACAACAAGTATGATGAATGATGAATCAGTATAATTGAAAGAGTACCAGTAATTGTAAAATTGATAATTGAAAATAATATCAGTATGAATATAAAATGAAAGTAAGATGATAAAAATGAAATATAAAATGAAAGTAAGATGATAAAAATGAAATATAAAATGTCATATATGATGATATCTTGAAAAGTTTTCTCTCTTGATCTGAAAATAAGTCCAAGTCAAGTTTTTCTGGAACAAAAAAAAACGTAGTACTAGTAGTTGGATAATCGTTGTTATTGTACAACTTGTTTTTCAGGAAATCCAGTTGAGTAGTTTTCTGAAATTAGAAAAAATTAGTATTAGTTAAAGTAAAATTAAAAATTTAAATAAAGAAATTTATATTCAAAATTTACTAACTATAAATGTGTTGATTACTGTTTATTCCTGAAAATTTTGTAAATTTAGACTTTTTATTGTCTTTTGAGCAATTATGAGTTATAATAATTTTGACATTTTTATCTATCCATATTCTATCTAGGCTCACAATATAAATAGAATTTCAAAAGTTATTCACAAACAAACTCTTGAAACCATTAACCATCTAGTAATTATTCTTTTTGTGGGTTTTTAGTCTTTTAAAATTTACAACTGGCATAACATAACATAACAATATATATATAAATATATATATATATATAGAATAAGAGAAATCTGTTTCGAATCCAAAAGAACCCACCATCCGTCTACAGCCTGTTTCATGGTTTCCCAATCATCAGGACGGCTTGTGGTCTCTTTCAAATTCGTATCAGATTTCTCGTAGGTTATTAGCCTTAGGCCAACACAAACATGTAAACTGCATCAGACTATTGATAGTGACACCTATAATCTGTGCGGTGAAGCTCAAACCTTATATCGTGGAATTTTAATAGCACGAAATTTCGTGCATATTAACAGGTCACCAACAAATGTGTCAGATAGGCCTACCCACGATACCAATAGTCGTACTCCTCATGCGTTTAATGCAAACAAATATCGAGAATAAGAGAAATCTGTTTCGAATCCAAAAGAACCCACCATCCGTCTACAGCCTGTTTCATGGTTTCCCAATCATCAGGACGGCTTGTGGTCTCTTTCAAATTCGTATCAGATTTTCGTAGTTAATAGCTTAGGCCAATACAAACATGTGAACTGCATCAGATTATTGATAGTGACACCTATAATCTGTGCGGTGAAGCTTAAAACTAATATCGTGGAATTTTAATGGCACGAAATTTCGTGCATATTAACAGGTCATCAACAAATGTGTCAGATAGGCCTACCCACGATACCAATAGTCGTACTCCTCATGCGTTTAACGCAAACAAATATCGAGAATAAGAGAAATCTGTTTCGAATCCAAAGGAACCCACCATCCGTCTACAGCCTGTTTCATGGTTTCTCAATCATCAGGACGGCTTGTGGTCTCTTTCTCTCTTTCGTGCTATCAAAATTCCACGATATTAGGTTTTAGCCTCACCGCACAGATTATAGGTGTCACTATCAATAATCTGATGCAGTTCACATGTTTGTATTGGCCTAAGGCTATTAACCTACGAGAAATCTGATACGAATTTGAAAGAGACCACAAGCCGTCCTGATGATTGGGAAACCATGAAACAGGCTGCAGACGGATGGTGGGTTCTTTTGGATTCGAAACTGATTTCTCTTATTCTCGATATTTGTTTGAGTTGAACGCATGAGGAGTTCGACTATTGGTATCGTGAGTAGGCCTATCTGACACATTTGTTGGTGACCTGTTAATATGCACGAAATTTCGTGCTATTAAAATTCCACGATATTAGGTTTAAGCTTCACCGCACATATTATAGGTGTCACTATCGATAATCTGATGCAGTTCACATGTTTGTATCGGCCTAAGGCTATTAATCTACGAAAAATCTGATACGAATTTGAAAGAGACCACAAGCCGTCCTGATGATTGGGAAACCTATATATATATATATATATATATATATATATATATATATATATATATATATATATATATATATATATATATATATATATATATATATATATTCATTAGATGTATTTTCCATCAGGCCTCAATGATCAAACGAAAACTCTTTGTTTTTTGTCAAGCTTTCGGAATGTTTTCATTCCTTTCTTAAGACATTAACTTGATTGAAAGTATAAAATAGCAATGTCCTAATAGACATCATAATATTAAAACACGTCACTGATTGAAAAAACATACCACTAACCAACAGGTTACAGATTGGAAACACATACACATAAATTCGATCTAATTGTTAGAATGAGTATGTGTTTTCAATATGTTAACAATAATTCATTCTTATTGTTAGAATGAGTATGTATGCAATCTGTAACGTGTTGTTTAGTTAATGTAATTAGTATGTTTTTGAACAGTGGCGTGTTTTAACATTATGCTGTCCTATAGGAAATTGCCATGTTATATTCCAAACCTCAAGTTAATATCTTGAAATAATAATATAAACACTCCGAAAGTTTGACAATTAACAAATAATTTTATTTCAATCATCGAAGCCTGATGGAAGAGGCATTTGACTGCAACACCAAAACAGTTTGAATCTCATATATATACAGTGTGGTCATTCAAGTGTGCAACATATGGGAATTGGTGCATGTGCGATAATCATATGAGGTGCACTTAGAATCGTTGTAAGTCGAACAGCATACAAGTAGGCCAAGAAACATTATAAAATGGACAAAAAAAAGTACTCTTATTTCTGAAAATTCAGCAGAATGTTATTTAGAAAAGTTGTTTAGAATCGAAAGTGATGCCTAAATATCAAGACCACTTGAGTATTTTTTTTAATACCTAAAATATTTCCCAATTTTTTTTTCTATATTTACCCTGAACACTGTTATGGATTGATCATAATCAAATCAATTTCGCATAACTCTGTTCGAATTCAAACAAATTTGTAACACTAACTTGGATTTTTAATTTTTTAGGGAATCACTAACTTCATGTTTGTTGCAATGATATCAAACAAAACTTTAAAATTTTGCAAACATTATTTTTAACAAGATAATACAATAAGTTATGATAATATGCATATTGAAAAACTAATTTGAAGTGTTAAAGTTGTATTTTAAATGTTTATTGAAAAAGCGTCTATTCATGTCTACCTTCTCGTTCAATGCATCTTATTGCCCGATTATGGAATTCATTGAGAGTAGATGGCAAAACATTTGCTGGAACCTTTTTGCAAAAAAATCTATCTGAGATCTGGCAAACGAGGAGGCCACCGTGGATCGGTATCTCGTCCTAAAAATTCAAACAATTCTAGCATATTATCCAAAAAAATCCGTCAGTTCGTTTTCCAAAAACTGTAAACAGGTATCATCATTTGGGTTTTGGCGAAAAAAACAGCACTATTAATTTAATGTACTGGTCTTTATTGGTAATAACAAAATTTGGACTTTCGTCCGACCACCACCTACAATTTTGGAAAGAGAAAACGCCATTTGTTGTGAACGTGGATCCCCAAGAATAGTGTGTCTATGGAAATCACGTTGAACTTCTATTTGTCCTTGAATGCAGAAGTCATACCGCAATGCATAGTCTCGTTCATGAAACGTGCAAATGAACTTTGGCTTATGTTTATTTTTTCTCTTCTTAACAGAGCCTTTTTTTACACCCGTATAAGCAGAATTTTCTTGGGTGGATCTTTTAGGGTTTTCAACAACTGCCTCAAGTAGTTCTAATTGATTTTATTCAGTACATACAGTTTGAGTACGTTCACTTTTATATTTGCAATCTAAAGACCCTGTCTGTTTGAAATTAATTGAAATCCTGCCTACAGTTGAATAGTGAAATTGTTTGTGGAATGTCGTTCATTGAAAATATCTGCTACTCTACCCATATCAAAACTAATTCTGCCTTCTCGGCTAACGTTAACGTCTTGGAGGAGGCATTTGAATAATACAAATTAACTTAATAATCAAACAATAGTTGAAAAAGGAAGTAGTTGTTTTCTGGTAGACATTCGCAAAAAATCACTTCATTTTCATCGTGGATCTTTCAATTCACCGAAAAATATTCCTATTCAATATTCAATTGAGAGTGTTTCCCTTTTCAACATGAATACCCCATAAGAGGTTATCTTGAACGATGGAAGATGGTGACTAAAGTTTATCTTCGCAGATGATTCCACATCTGATTTTATGAACAACCTGTTCATATTTTCAAACAAATCCAGGTTTTGATGTCAAAAAACACTAATGTCAAAGGGTCTCTCCAAAAGAAATGTTTCGAACTTTTTTCCATCTTTGCAAAGTGAGATTGCTTCTAGAAAATGTGTTTCTTATTTCTTTCTTATGATTTCTTTCTTATGATCGTGGAAGCGTGAAATAGATTTTCGTCGACAAAAATGTATTGAAGACCTAGTGAATGCGATGCCTCTCTTGCGTCAATGTTACAAATGA
The DNA here is from genome assembly GCA_018342105.1 of Gonioctena quinquepunctata. NCBI lineage: Eukaryota > Metazoa > Arthropoda > Insecta > Coleoptera > Chrysomelidae > Gonioctena > Gonioctena quinquepunctata. The sequence continues at coordinate 15,270 of JAFIRS010004342.1, read as the reverse complement.
TTTCTGGTGAGTGCTCTTTTTTGGAAAACATTTTTTTTGCCTCATTCATCTATATAAGCTCTCAATTGAGAGTGGAATAGAAAATCAAATAGCTATCTGAATTAAAAGACAAATTTTCAATTTCAGATTTTTTCTTTTGAGTTAGGGTCCTTTCAGAATATCTATCAGATGTAGTTCAATGTCCAGCGTGGCTTTAGCCGGGAAAATAGTTGTTTTCTGTTAGACATTCGCAAAAAAATACTTCATTTTCATCGTGGATTTCTCAATTCACGGAAAAACCTTTTTATTCAATATTCAATTGAGAATGTTTCCCTTTTCAACATGAATACCCCACAAGAGGTTATATTGAACGATGGAAAATACTGACTAAAGTTTATCTTTCAGTCGCAGATGATTCCACATCTGATTTTATGAACATCCTGTTCATATTTTCAATTTTTTAACCCTTTTTTTTCCTGGGTGTCCGCGATTATTTCAGTAGGATTTCATGTTTGTCGATTAATTTAAACAGTTTTTCAATAAACATTTGAAATAAAAAATTTGCACTTTAAATTAGAGTTCTTTATGTGCATGTTGTCATTACTACTGTTTTACCCTATTAGACCGAATTGTTGAGAGATTTCAAAGTTTTGTTTAATATCGTTGCAACAAACATGAAGTTTCTGATTCCCTCAAACATCTACAGAATCTAAGTTAATTCTACAAATATACTTGAATTTGAACAGAGTTATTCGAAATTGATTTGATTTTGATCAATTCAAGAAGGGGAATATAAAAAAATGCTGTTTGACTTGCAACGATTCTAAGAGCACCTAAAAAGATTATCGCATATGCACCATTTTTCGGCAATATTTGTATTGTGGTTGTGCAATTAATTTTAAAAATTCTCATATGGTGCACACTTAATTGACCAAACTGTATATATATATATATATATATATAAATATATATATATATATATATATATATATATATATATATATATATATATATATATTGTAATGTAATGATGATAATTTCAATTTTATTATTATTATTATTACAGATATATTTTTGCACCGCGTTGGGCGACACTTGTTATGTTTTGATATATTGAATAATATAAATTGTTTTTATATAATGAATGAAGCTAATAGTTTTTGGTAATTCTTTATGAACCAAATTGATATGATATAGATAGATATTTTTGCCCTGTATAATAATTTATATGTGGTAATAATAATTGCCAACGAACGTCACTGTTCTCTCGTCACGAATCTGAAAATTTTTATTCATTTTCTCACCACAGCTAGCACAGTTGGTGCGCCCTCATCTCAGATAGCCGGTTCAAAGCAATTTAGCCACTACTTGATGTGTCAAACTCAAGTTATTCAATGGTTGTAGGTATGTTTGTTGATCATTGTAAAAGAACAAACAACAAAATATCATAAAGCAATTATCTCCTTTATTCAGGAAGACTTAAAATACCTGGCCTACGGGAAATAACTTATACTAGGGTGAATCAAACAAATATTCACGGATAAAAATGATAAATCAGATCATGGATAGATAAACAGAACCTCACTTTTTCTGTGAGAGTGACGTTTTCTGTTATTGTTCAATATAGAGTGACATAAAGTTTTTCGAATGTGAAATTCGTTATTGTGAAATAGTTCAGGACCGGAAAAGCACTATTGAAGTTTCATACCTGGTTGGAACTGTTGGTGTTCTACTTATACCATGAATCAGGATGTCGCCTCTCTCCAATCGCTGTCAAGACTGCAATATCATGTATCAGGAACTATTTAGATGCGGAAATCAGCATTTGGATCCGTGGATATGTTATCATTAAGGTAATATTGGTTTTGTTTACCAAATGATGAGATTATTCCAATTTTCTTTTTGTAAAATTTTTGCGTGGCATCCGCTTGGAATTTTATTTCGATCTTCTTGAAGCTTTGTTTTTATATCGCCTAGCTACATCTTTTTCTCCTTGTTTTTTCATTTGAATTTTTGAATTGGTGCACTAAATTGTCACTTTTCACTGTTTATATTTATATTGCATAATTTATATATACAATTATTTTTCCACTCTTATCATTATTTACAAATTTCAATAATAATTGCTTCTGATACCATCTCATTGCTACTCTCCCACAATTTCCAATTTTACACCTGACCATCTATTCCCTGATTGGCTATTTTTATAAAGACATTTGCTGTTCTATCATTGGCTACTTTTTGTTAGCTACAATTTCATATACTGTATGTTTCAAATTTATAAATGTGTTGATTACTGTTTATTCCTGAAAATTTTGTAAATTTAGACTTTTTATTGTCTTTTGATCAATTATTAGTTATAATAATTTTGACAGTGTATGAAATTGATTGTTTTATAGTATTTTGACATTTTTATCTATCCATATTCTACCTAGGCTCACAATATACATAGAATTTCAAAAGTTATTCACAAACAAACTCTTGAAACCATTAACCATCTAGTAATTATTTTTTTTTGTGGGTTTTTAGTCTTTTAAAATTTACAACTGGCATAACATAACATAACAACATTCCTTAATTCATATTCAATATTTTATACCAGTTAGAAAATCTTGAATATCAATTTCTTTATTTATATTTATTAACTCTACATCAACTAATACTAATTTTCTATTTTCAGAAAACTACTTGCTGGACTTCCAGAAAAACAAGTTCTACAACGATAACTATCATTTACAACTAAATAAATTAGGTTTTATATTTGTACACATTTTAAATATTGAAAATTCCTCTCAGTTGCCTTGTCTGAGGATGTATTAACCTATAGCTATTTATAGCATTTTCATTATCAACCTCATATGGTCCTTCAAATGGCATCAAATTCTTTTATTTTCCTTTTATATATTTATCTGCATTCCTTTTATTCTTATATTTATTTTATATATTATTTCTCGCATATTTCTTTCATTACTAATCCATTCTCTTTCAGGCATTCTTCCTGTCATAATATATTTAGGACATTCTTTAGTGATAGTACTAGGTACTTCATTGAAATATTTTTCTATCATCTCTATATTTTCATCCCATGTTTTATGATTTTGCTGAGATGTCAATCTCAAATATTTTATTACCTCCTGTATATATCTTTCTGTTGGGTTTGATGCTGGATGTCTAATGCTAGTAAAATTTAATTGTATTCCCACACTCTGTGAAAAATTCTTCATTTGTTCATTAGTAAAATAGGTGGCATTGTCCAAAATAATTTGTTTTGGCTTACCTACTTCTACTATAAATTTTGTTGAAAGATTTTTAACAGTTTTAAAATTTGTCTTTTTTGTATAGTATATTTTAATAAATTTTGAAAAATGATCCACTATTACAAATATATGTTTATTATTATTATAAGTTGGTATCAAATTACTAACAAAATCTATTGATATTATCTGTAAAGGTTTTGTTGTAATAATTCACACATCTATAGCAAAATCATTCATGTGATGGCACTATATAGATCGCCATCAGTAGATCCATTCAGATTCAATATGCATTTGCAAGAGTTTCTTGAATCAAAAAATAAAGAATATGATTATGAAATAATTGTGGGGGATATAAATATTGACATACTCAAAAAAGTTGATTACGCCACAGAGTACTTGAATATTCTCAATCAGTTTGGATATGAATCCATGATAAACAATTATACCCGTGTCCAAGGTGACACAAAATCATGCTTAGACCATATTTTCCTAAAAACAAAAACAGACCTTGAATACACCCTACCACTAGTGGTGCTTACTGATATAACAGACCATTTTGCGATAGTTCTACAAATTATTGTCCCAAACAGAAATTGTAAATCAGAAAATAACCAAAATAAAATTTCCTACATAAACTACAAAAAGTTGAAACAAACTATGAACGATACAGATTGGGGTTGCGTTTATGAACAAAACACGGTTGAAGATAGTGCAAACTCATTTTTAAAAATAGTCTCCGATGGCATTGAAAAGTGTACAGTTACGAAACGAATACCAAATGATAAACAAAAAAGAAAACAATGGATAACACCTGGAATCGTAAAATCAATTAACCACAAAAATAAATTATTCTCATTGACAAAATTGAAACCAAATAATCTAGAACTTAAACTAGAGTATAATAGATACAAGAAAGAAATTCGAAAACTCATCCAAATAAGAAAAGCTGAATACTACAGGAAACTAATAATCGACAATAAAAATAATCAACTTGGCATTTGGAAAGCAATAAATACATTGCAATCAAAATCTTCCAACAAAACGACTATTACCATGATAAAAAACAACAAAAACGTACTTATAACAAACCCACTGGATGTATCAAAAGAATTCAATGAAAACTTCATTAACATGGGCGAAAACCTCGCAGAAAAGATAACTCCAGATGTAAATTATAAAACACCAAGGAAAAGCGTAACACATTCTCTATATCTCTCGCACACAAATGAAAAAGAAATAAAAGAAGTGATTAAAAATCTAAAAAATAAGAAAGCAACCGGTTATGATAATATTAAGGCGGAAACACTAAAACAAATTTTACATTTCATTGCAGAACCACTGACATTTCTCATTAATCTTATAATCGATACTGGAGAAGTCCCGTCAATCTTCAAAATCTCAGTGGTAAAACCAATATACAAAAAAGGTGATAAATTAGCTACAGCAAACTACCGACCTATATCCTTAATATCCAGATTTGCCAAAATATTCGAGAAAATCATCAAACAAAGAGTCTGGTGTTATCTAAAAAAGTATAAAATCATATCTGAAAAGCAATATGGATTCCAAGAAGGTATCTCAACCCAAGACCCAATAGCACGACTGATGGAAAAAATCTATTGTGACCTGGATGACCAGAAACCATCGCTAGCCGTATTTCTAGATCTAGCGAAGGCTTTCGATACAGTGAGTTTTTCGCTTCTAATCAAATCCTTAGAGGATATTGGAGTACGAGGCTTACAACTAGATCTATTCCGGAACTATCTAGAAAACCGAATACAAATCGTGAACATAAATGGAACCTTCAGCACTCCAGGAACTTTAAAATACGGAGTACCGCAGGGAACCGTTCTGGGTCCCTTGCTATTCATACTATACGTGAATAACCTATTTCTTCTGGATACAGCTGGAGAAATTATCATCTTCGCAGACGATACGGTCATATATTATAACGATGTGGATTGGGACAAGATTAAAATTAAAGTTGAAAAAGATTTTCTTCAAATTGAAAAATGGTTCAAAAATCAATTGCTTACCATAAATTTTGAAAAAACTTTTTTTATACCTTTCAGCTCATATAAAAAAAACTTACCACATTTTAAAAAACTACAAATTGTGGACAATCACAAAACTATCAAGATAAACTCAGCCACGAGCGTAAAATACTTAGGTATTCATATTGACAGCCACTTAAAGTGGGATACCCATATAGAATATATCATGAAAAAACTACGATCGTTAATCTATTTATTCTATAAATCCAGAAATTTTCTCCATCAAAATGACCAAATTACCCTGTATAATGCCTTGGTAGTACCACACCTCAGTTATGGAATAATTGCATGGGGTGGAATACTGAAAACTCATCTACTTCCGCTAGAAAATATACTCAAGCGTTTTTACAAAATTATTCTAAGAAAACCCCATACATATTCTTCGGAAAAATTACTCCAGGAAATTAAGCTCTTCAATCCAAGACAAATATATTTCTATAATGCTGCCAACCACCTATACAAAAATAAATACACTCTAGAAACCGCTCACAACTCCAGATACGACACCAGATCAAAAACCCTCTTTTCTGTTCCACACATGAATAAAACTGTTGGACAAAGAAGTTTAAACTACTTAGGCCCCAAAATTATAAACTCGCTTCCGTTCGAAATTATAAATATACATTCCACAAAAAAATTCAAAATACTCCTAAAAAAATTCGTATCAGGAAATAAAACAACAATAGAAAAAATTATAGACCCCAAAAATAACTGAAAACAAAATATTTATATCCCAAACTTTTATATTTTAGATTATGTTTAATATTTTTAACTAAATTTTCCATTTTACATCCTGTACTGTGTATACGTATATATTTATTGTCATTTTACTATTCGTACCATTTTATATTTTATATAGCTTGTACCTTATACTTATATTATCAACATTCACATTTATATATATTTTTTTTATCGCACACAGTGACTAGTGCTTATCCCTTATAAATGCTCGACACTCGCGAATATATTCCAATGTTAAATTGTAAACATAGGAACTTGTGAGCCTTGTTCAATAAACGTTATTATTATTATTATTATTATTATTATTATTAATACTTTTTGTTTCATTTTTATTAATTATATTTTTATGTTTACTCAATTGACAAACTTGACATATTGTTATTATTTTTTCGTTAACTCCAAATCTTGTGAACTTATATAGTTTTCTCTAAATATTAACCAAACTTTTCTAATCCCTATATGTATGTATTTCTGATGTATATATGTAATCACCTGTTCTGCCAATTCTTTTGTGATAACGTATAGTTCTTCACCATTTACTATTTTTATTATAATACCATTTTTGTTTATTGTTCCTCTTTTTTCTTTATTTGTTAATTTGTACTGATCTTGCCTAATTTGATTTTCAGAAAACAAACCTATATTATTTTTAAAAACATTTATTCCTATTTTTACCTGTCTAGGAGTATGTGTTTTTCCCATCCCCATTCTCGTTAATGTGTCTGTGATGAAATTTTGTTTTCCTGGTATATGCCTAATTACAAATTTATATTCTTGCAATAATAATGCCCATCTATGTACCCTATTACTTGCGTATTTGCAATTTACAATTGACATAAGTGCTTCATGATCAGTTTCAATATAAAATTTTGCCCCTAGTAAATGAAATCTTAATTTAGTAATACAAAATATAACACTTGCTAGTTCTAATTCTGTAACAGTATAATTTCTTTCATGTTTTTTAGTAATTCTGGAAACAAATGATATTGGAACTTCCTTCCCATTTTGTACTTGTATCAAAACTCCTGCAAATCTTGACATAGATGCATCAGTTCTCAATACAAAAGGTTCATCATAGTTTGGATGAAATATTTTCAAATTTTGAATAAATATGTCCTTTAATTCAGAAAATGCTTTTTCCTGTTCGTCTCCCCATTTCCACTCAACATTCTTTTTTGAAAGTAGTATTGATGGTAATTCTTTATTGCTTAAGTCTGGAATAAATTTTTTAAAATAATTCAATATTCCTAAAAATCCTCTAAGAGTTCTTGAATTATATGGCCTGACATACTCTCTTATGGTTTTAATTCTTTCAGGATCGATTTCTACACCTTTCTCATTTATCTTGTAACCTAGATAACTAATTTCCTGTTGAAAAAATTCACATTTATCTATATTTATTTTAAGCCCTGCTCCATCTAATATTTGAAGTATTTTTTCCAAATGTTCTCTATGCATTGTTTCATTTTCAGAATATATTAATATGTCATCAATGTAATGTAAAGCAAAATTTTCATATTTGTCAAGTATTTTATGTAGTACTCGTTCTAAAGCTGGACAAGCCGATTGTAAACCATATGGAACAACACAAAATCTATATACAACACCTTCTATAGAAAAACCCGTATAATTTCTAGAATTTTCATGTAGTGGTATTAACCAAAAACTGTGTTTCAAATCTATTTTAGAAAATATTTTTGCATTTGTGATTTTACCAAAAATAGTTTCTATATTTAAAGGAGATTCATATTGTGGAATCGTTATTTTATTCAGTCCTCTAGCATCTAAGCATAATCTAAGCTCACCATTCTTTTTTACAACTACTACGATAGGGTTGATGTAATTACTGTTACTTCTTTCTATGACACCTTGTTTTACCATTTTCTCTAATTCATCTTTAACTTGTTCTCGGTACTTATAAGGAATTGGATAGTTTTTTTATTTGAATTTTTCTGTTTCTTTTACTTCTATGTTGTGTACATACTCTTTTGCAACTCTTGATTCATACATAATCAACTTATTATATTTATCTAATAATTCATCAATATACCTTTTATATTTATCATTACATTTATATTTCATTTCATTTATTTCATCTTTATCTCCATCATAATTATTTTCATATCTCTCATTCATACCCTTTGTACACAATATTTTTTTTATTTTCACTTATTTCAGTTTTATCCTCATAAAATTCAAAACATTTTCCATCCATTTCCAAGTTTTTGTTATGATAGTCAATCTTGGCTTTTACTTTTTCCAATTGATCAGTACCTATAATTACATCAAACTCCATATCTTTAACTACTAATAGTTGTAGTTCAATATTCCTCTCATCAATCTCCAATTTTAAATTTACATATTGATTTGATTCAGCTAGTTTTTTCCCATTTATACCCACTAAATTTGTTTTTGGCATCTTTACTAGAATATTTTTAACTTTCATGAAATCTTCTAAACAATTTTCTTTGATTAAAGATGCTTCAGACCCTGTATCTATTAATATTTTTATTATTTTATTTGCTATTTTTCCTTTCAAAATTATTAATCCTATATTTTGTTCATTTTCCATATGTTCATCTTTCATAATAAATTCTATCGGGTGTTGGTAATTTGTGTTTTCCAGCCTAACATATGGTTTTCCTAGCAAAAATTTTGTTCTGCCTGACTAGTTGTGGGAACATTTACTTGATTGATTTCCCCTCTTGACAATACCTGTCCCTCTCTTTCCTGCAAATTTTCCGCACTTTGACATCTCCTATTTAAATATACCCTTCATGTATTATCATTTGTTTGATTATTATTTCTTTCAACATTATTTTGTGGTTGTCTGTTGTAATATGTCCTTTGTCCTTGAAATTGTTGAGAGTAATTCTGATTGTTATTATTAACATTATTCCTATTATGGCTATAATTGTTATTGTAATTTTGATTTCTTTGATAACCTTGATTTTGGTTATATTGCCTATCATTATTTCTATTTCTATCATAATTATTATTATTAAACTGTCTATTATTACTATTATTATATTGGTTCATATACATATTATTTTGATTATTGTTATTGTGATTTTAATTCTATACTTATGTTATTATGCTTATTTTTTTTAAAAATTGCCTGTTTTAATGCCTACTGATATTTCCCACTATTTCTTCCTCTCTCATAACCGGATCTAAATACTGTGCCATTGCAAACATTTGGATTGCATAATTGTTGTAGTTCATACTCCTCTTTTCATCAAATTTTCCAAATTGTAATTGGTCTCTAATGCTTAATTGTGCATTTTCCCCCCAATATTGTTTCAAAAATAAATTTTCAAAATCTTGAAAAGAATTGATATTCTTTTCCTGGCTATTAAACCATATACAAGATTGATTAAACAAATACTGTCTAATAATCTCTTTCAATTCCTCTATATCATTTATATGTCTAGTTTTGTTTTTTATTATTCTAATAAAAGTGATGGGATGTAATTTTTTTATGTTGCCCTCAAATTTATTATTTACTTGTATTCCATAACAATTATTAATGATTTACTCTCTAAATTACTGTCTGTTCTTCTAATTCTAATAATTTTATCTTTTCTTTACATTTCTATTATTTCACCTTTTTAGTATCTTTATGTTGTTTTTCTACTTTTTTCTCAAGAGTATTTATTTCATTTTTTACTCTTTCTTGTTTACTATTAATATCTAATTTCATATCTTTTATTTTCTCATCCTGCCTTTCTACATGATTATTGATATTGGATACTTCTTGTGTTATTGCCACATAAAATTCCTCATTTTGTTGTCCTATTTTTGTCTCTAATTGTTTGTGCAATTCTAAAAATTCGTCTTTATTTTGATTAGATTTAGTTTGTATTCCATTCTTTCCATATTTTTTTTATATCTTTTATATTTTCTTTCAAATTTTCTCTTAATCTTTCTTCCATACTCGCTGTGTTTTCTTTCAAGTCTTTTATTCCATTTGACAAACTTTCTTTCATTTCATTCTTCATATTGCCTATTTTTTCTTCCATTGTTTCCTCCATTCTTCCCATACTTTCTCTCATTCCATCATTCATTCTCTCTATTTGCTCTTTCATTTCATTTTTCATATTTCCTGAATTTTCTTTCATTTGTTTTATTTCATCTTTTATACTCCCTATATTTTCTTTCATTCTTACTGAATTTTCATTCATACTTGCTGAATTTTTATCAATTTTTCCATTCATACTTGCTATATTTTTATCCATTTTTTCATCCCGATTCTTCATGTATTCCATCATTTTCTGTAACTGACTCTCTGTTCCTGTACTTTCACTTTTTATTTCTCTCTCTCTCACATTACTACTCTCTCCTTCTTCCTGATCACCTCTCTCTCTACCTTCTGCACCTTCTTCCAAACCAACTTTCTTACCATCTCTCGAATCCATTTTTTTTATTCATCAATATCTATCGTTACACGTTTAAATGCCAATTGCCAATGTTCACCCAGTGTTATTAAAAAATAATATTTTTCCTTTACTTGCCCTTACTCTGCCTTGAAATGATATATTGCCTTCACTTGTCCTTACTTTGCGATAAATATTAAGAAATAATATATTTCACCTACTTGCCCTTACGTTGCGGCGCCATTTGTAATGGAATGATTATTTTTGGAAATATATATTTTTTATTATTATTATAATTAATATATTTTTGCACCGCGTTGGGCGCTATTTGTAATGTTTTGATGAATTGGAAATATTATATATATTGTTTTTGTATATTGAAATTGCTAATTATTTTTGGTTATTCTTTGTGAACCAAATTGATATGATATAGATAGATATTTTTGCCCTGTATAATAATTTGTATGTGGTAATAATAATTGCCAACGAACGTCACTGTTCTCTCGTCACGTAGCTGACAATTGTTATTCCTTTTCTCACCGCAGCTAGCACAGTTGGTACGCCCTCATCTCAGATAGCCGGTTCAAAGCAATTTAGCCACTACTTGATGTGTCAAACTCAAGTTATTCAATGGTTGTAGGTATGTTTGTTGATCATTGTGAAAGAACAAACAACAAAATATCATAAAGCAATTATCTCCTCCATTCGGAAGACTTAAAATACCTGGCCTACGAGAAATAACTTATACTAGGGTGAATCAAAGAAATATTCACGGATAAAAATAATAAATCAGATCATGGATAGATAAACAGAACCTCACTTTTTCCGTGAGAGTGACGTTTTCTGTTATTGTTCAATATAGAGTGACATAAAGTTCTTCGAATGTGAAATTCGTTATTGTGAAATAGTTCAGGACCGGAAAAGCACTATTAAAGTTTTATACCTGGTTGGAACTGTTGGTGTTCTACTTATACCATGAATCAGGATGTCTCCTCTCTCCAATCGCTGTCAGGACTGCAATATCATGTATCAGGAACTATTTAGATGCGGAAATCAGCATTTGGATCCGTGGATATGTTATCATTAAGATAATATTGGTTTTGTTTACCAAATGATGGGATTATCCCAATTTTCTTTTTGTAAAATTTTTGCGTGGCATCCGCTTGGAATTTTATTTCGATCTCCTTGAAGCTTTGTTCTTCTATCGCCTAGCTACATCTTTTTCTCCTTGTTTTTTCATTTGAATTTTTGAATTGGTGCACTAAATTGTCACTTTTCACTGTTTATATTTATATTGCATAATTTATATATACAATTATTTTTCCACTCTTATCATTATTTACAAATTTCAATAATAATTGCTTCTGATACCATCTCATTGCTACTCTCCCACAATTTCCAATTTTACACCTGACCATCTATTCCCTGATTGGCTATTTTTATAAAGACATTTGCTGTTCTATCATTGGCTACTTTATGTTAGCTACAATTTCATATACTGTATGTTTTAAATTTATAAATGTGTTGATTACTGTTTATTCCTGAAAATTTTGTAAATTTAGACTTTTTATTGTCTTTTGATCAATTATTAGTTATAATAATTTTGACAGTGTATGAAATTGATTGTTTTATAGTATTTTGACATTTTTATCTATCCATATTCTACCTAGGCTCACAATATACATAGAATTTCAAAAGTTATTCACAAACAAACTCTTGAAACCATTAACCATCTAGTAATTATTCTTTTTGTGGGTTTTTAGTCTTTTAAAATTTACAACTGGCATAACATAACATAACAATATATATATAATATATATATATATATATATATATATATATTAGAAATTATCATATGGTGCACACTTAATTGACCAAACTTATATATATAATATATATATATATATATATATATATATATATATATATATATATATATATATATATATATATATATATTTATAAATATATATATATATTTATATATATATATATATATATATATATATATATATTTTATATATATATATATATATAGGAAAGTATCTCGACCGGCTTATTATTATAAAATGAGTATCTATCGGGGACTCGGTCTTGAAGAAGGTACACTCTTTTTTGATACCCGAGCTTTCGCAAATCTTTATTTGCTTTCTCGAGGGCTACAAAATAAAAATAAATGGACATTAAAATATTTAACTAATAATAGTATACATACAAACTTGAAAAATGTTGTGACATGAAAATTTGATGACTGACAATCATTTATTATCGATGTCAAATAAAAAAAGGTATTTTCAAATGAAGAATGGTTTTTTGATAAAAGAAGGTAACAGCAAATTTCACTTGAGTTATCAATATCAGTTTTTTCATTCATATTATCAGATTGTAATTTTATGTCAACCGTTTCTGAAAGAAGTCTTTTATTCAAATTTTTTTCAACATGTAAGATTTTGGCACAATAATAATTTATGATTTGATCGTTATGTTTCGTTAGGGAACAAGAGTTTTTTAAAAAGTTCCACAATTGCTTTTATGTAATGCTATTCGTGATTTCAAACAATTTTTTGTATGACCCAAATATTTTTTATTACAATTTGAACAAGAAATTTCATAAACCACGTTGGACTTTTTAGTGATATGATCTTTTTGTTTGAATTTGGTGCATAAGTTTTATTTACTCTTGTGCAATTTCCAAGTTTTTTTCATGTTTGAATACATTTATAATTTTAGTAGAAAGTTCAGGTATGTAAGCTATCGAAGAATATGTGATATTATGTGAATGTTCATTTTGGTGGGCTTCTTTTTGAATGACATCAGAAGTAGTATTATATAATGAATTTTTAAAAAAATTGGAAGGTTATGAATTATTGGAGAGTATTTCATATAATAATTTCATATTTTTCTCTCTTAATGTTGGATGTGATATTTTCTGAATTCTATGTTTAAGACATAATACTAGATTGAATTTAATTTTTTTCGGGTGACTGGAAAGGTTGTTTGTGTATCTTCCTGAACTAGTGGGTTTTAAGTCCCAATCCAGTATTATAGTATTATCTGATGTTCTGATTAAAAGAGTATCTAAGAAGGGTACAGAGTTTTTATGTTCTTTCTCTACAGAAAATTGTATGAAAGAATTATATGGCTATTCAAAATAGACTGAAAATTATTTATATGATCTGTTGGTACTACACATATAATGGAGTCTAAATTGTAATTTTGGAATACTTGCATCCAACAAAATCGTCCATTACATACTGTGCTAGAATGAGTGATAGAGTAGCTCACATTGGAGTTCCATGTATTTGTTTATAATATGTGTTATCAAACACAAAAAAAGTTGTATCAAAAATGAATTCTTTGAGTTCTATGATAATAGATTTTGGTAATTTATGGATACTTATACCTACCCAATGTTTATCAAGACTAGATTTGATTGAATTTAGTGGAATGGTATTCATTATAAAGTGAAACTACATCTAGACTTATTATGACAAAACCTTCAGGTAGCTTGATTTGATGTATGAAATTTGAAAATTCGAAAGGGTCCTTTACATAATATTCATTGTCAATATTATAGGAAACAGATAAGGAATTTGTGACTAACTGTGATATTTTGCTATAAGGAGCATCGATGGAAGAAATTATTGGTCTCAAACTTAGACTTGGTTTATGATTTTTTGGTAAACCAGAAAGTTTTGGAGTTATGCGGAATTCTTTTTTATCAGAAAGAGTTATGAGTTTTTTATTATAATTTTTTTTAATGAGTTCATTCAATTTTCGTTGGATGGTTGAAGTTGGATTACGATTCAGTTTTGTATAATATATGTCATTGTTAAGTTGTTCTAATGATAAATCCATATATTGTTGTCTTAACAGAATAACTGTTATATTACCCTTATCTGATTTTGTAATAATCATTTTAGGATGATTGTTAATGAAAGGTCTAGTTTTTTTGTAAATGAATACAAAATATCAATTTGTCTTAGGTTTGATTAATAAAAAATTGTTTGTGATCTGTGCTCTGAATATATCTCTTTTGTAAACATCCACATTTGTAATCAAATTTTCTGTCTACCAACTAATTAGTAATTTTAATTTCCCATGTTTCTTGTTGAACACTGAATTTGTGACCAAGAGAGAGAAAGTCCAAGATATCTATAGGAAGGAACCTCAATTCCAGTTAGATTCTTAAGCCAATCATCCACTATTTTCAATTTTTTTTTTCTCATTTTTAATTCTATTGATTTATTAATATTACGTTATTTTATGAGAAAAAATTCATGATTGTATTTAACTTTCTGTATTTTCTTAAATTCTACCCAGATATGATTGGGAAGTTTTTTAATGATTCTGTTAGATAAATCAGTAAGTACCCTTTCAAACTGTATGAGATTTCCATGTGTTATCTTAATTTCGAAGGAAAGTATATTACTTTTGAGTCTATCCATGAAACTATTTATTAATTGTCCAGTTTTTCCGTTGTAAGTTTCCAACATCCTTTATATTTCTAATTATATGATTCAAAAAGGTTCCTTGAATCGTTATCCAACTTCAACCATCTAACAAAAATCTAAAGAACTCGTTAAAAAAAATTGTAATAAAAAACTCATAAGTCTTTCTAATAAAGAAGAATTCACTATATACAATTCCATAACTGCAAAAAGTTATGGTTTATCAAAAATTCATGAACCAAGTCTGAGTTTAAGACCAATAATTTCTTCCATTTATGCTCCTAATAGCAAAATATCACAGTTATTCACAAATATCTTAGCTGTTTCCTATAATATTGACAATAAATATTATGGACTCTTTCGAGTTTTCAGATTGCATTCATCAAATCAAGCTAACTGAAGGTTTTGTCAT
>JAFIRS010004341.1:0-90696 GCA_018342105.1 Gonioctena quinquepunctata | reverse complement strand
TGAAGGATCTTGAAGGAATCGGCGAAAATTAAGTACATTCAATCTGCGTCGAAAAAAAAAGGCCCAATTAGGAAATTCCCCAAAATTCCAGCCCAGACATTCAATGAGAACTGCCCCTTGATAAATTACGATTGCATTCGATTTTCCTCGACCCAAAATTATTTTTTGAAAATTTCTGATCCTTTTTTCAGTAAAACAAGTTTGATCGTGAGAAATTTTCCTGTCGAATAAAGGATTTTCAGTAACTTTTTGGGGAGAAACCATTGGCGAAATTCACTGTAATGGAAAGTCTGGGATGTAGCCCCTGAACTCGTTGAAGGGAAATACTATAATAAATAATCATGAAGAAACCCAAACTAGAATAGGATATTCAAATTATTGGCAATTTGTTGTCTAATTTCAGGATTTTCGTCAACTGAATTCAAAACAACCTCAATTGCTGGCGTTCTTGCAGTCAGATGTGCCCTTTTTCAAGTGATGATTTGTCAAAACTTCCTGTTTCACATTCCCTTTCTGTGGGCTTGGAATCGTTCGACATCAGGAACCATTCTATTTGGGAAATGTTCTTGATACAGTCGCCTGGCTTCATATGTGTTCCCGTCAGCAAGCACATACAAGTAATGCATATCTGTCAATTCGGTATTTGTAAAATTTAATTTGTTTTTTTTCATAAACAAGTTTTCATAACGTAAATAATATCATGTATCTAACTGAACAAGTGTCAAAATTGTTCATGTCGAGAACAACGAAATGTGTTCTCAGCATACTAGATGTTTCTAGCCCACAAAATAATCCTTCCACTCTTCAATGGCTGATTTCGCATAGGGACAAGCAAATGAATGCATTTTATTTTCTAACTCAAAAACCGTTCGTCGGACGAAAAAAAGGCAGAAAATCATTTTCAAGGGAAGATAGAGTACAATTACGGAAATGATTTTTTTGGAAAACAAGGACAGAGGCGTATCAATATTCTGATGAAAAATTTGACAGGGCATGTTGACAGGGCGCCACTGATGAAAATTAAAGAATCCTTTATGATGGAAAAAATGGATTTTTATGCGTTCTTTGCATGTACCATAATTGAAAAGTTTGTTAAATTTCCCTAGTGTTTTCTGATTGGCTGGTGAATGAAAGCTCTTGAGATCTCAACTAACAAGTAATCAGAAAACAGTGCGCGATATGCACGAAAATTAACTTGAACAATATAGTCTTTGTTTTTTGAAGGATTTGCCATTTTATCAAAAAATAATTCATATCATAACAATATGTCCAGTACGAACACGTCAGCATAGTGATTGGCGACTTCAGAATTCAACCAGAATTGAAATATACTACAACATTCATAAATGAGACGAGTGACTCATCTTGTCTTCTACAGTTCAAAATACGAACAGAACAACTCGGTGTTTAGTTTTGAGAGCCAACAAAAAACAGATATTAATGTTTAAATGAATTCTTCTGCACATCGCGTACTGTTTCCTTATTGGTTCCTTATCAGTATGTTTCATTCACCAGCCAATCAGAAAACACTTGTAGAATCTAACAAACTTTTTTTCTTAGAAAGCTTTGTGAACCGTGCAAGCAAGAATCTTGCTTGGCAACACTGTTCAGTTCACGTGTTCTGAATCACAACAATGGTGGTGATTTTATTTACAAAACATTATTCAATTGCGAATGTTTCCCTTTTCGAGTTTGTTTGTGTCGTCTGTTTCTCACAAGTGATAATCATGATGAGCGCCTCAAAGCAGGGTATGAAGTCAACTAGTTCTGACTTTATCACCAGTTTCGGTGTTACAAGGTTAGTGGTTTTCTTCACTTTGAAAATGAATATATATCTCAGGCAACCTGCAATGTATACATTTACCACACAATCAGTTCAATATTCTACATTATTCAAATGTCGAGTTGAATATTTATCGCATTGGGCAATTGCAGTTTTTCTCTGAGTAGGTCACCTTAAGTCAGACTCAACATTCTGCTGAATTTTACAAAGAACAAATCATGTTTTCAATTTATTTTTCAGATGTTAAACCACTGTAATTCGTTATATAATGGTATTATACACTCGTCAGTCTCAGGTTTGCAAGAGGAATAACAGGATAACGGAAATACCAGGAAAAGGAAAATAACAAGGAAAACGGGATAACCGGAAAATGGGATAACAGGGAAACCGGGATAACGGGAAAACGGTAATACGGGTAAGAGAATAACAGGAAAACGGGATTACCGGAAAACGGGATAACGGGATAACTGAATAACGGAAAAACGGGAAGAGGGCAGAGTCAGAAGCATAATGAAACAACACAAAGAAAAACATGGAAAAAAAAAATTCTAAGCGAACGAGACTTTTCAGGAAAAAACTTAGGGATATTGAAATTTGGTCAGGACAACCTCTGTCGGATCAGCTAGTAAAAAATATATGATACTGTAACGAACCTAGGCCGGACCTGTCGCCTCACACGTTGCCGTCGACAACGATGAGATCATCCCCGGAGATATTCGAGAACCATCCAGTCGCTCTGCCGCGAAAAACAACGGTCAATAATTGAAGCAATTGGAACATGCTAGACGCCAACCAGCAGAATTCGAAACATCGAGAATGCTGTATCGGAAATAAATTGACAGCCCCCAAGAGGGAGTGGACAGTCTGAACGAGCCCATACGATCGAGCTATACAGTGGCGTAGCTAGTAGTATAAATTAAGTTGTATATTTAAGTGTTAAATAAATTAGTAAAACCAAGTTAAGTTTATTTACGTTACAATTGGTGTCGGAAGTGAGATTTTGAAAATAAACAAGTGATCGTGGAGTGGGTAGTCAGAAAATAAATTGATAGACCTTTTGTACGCCCAAAATAGACAGTGGCCCGGTTTTCGCGAAGTGGACAATTGTGCGTGGGAATATAAACTGATACACTCTTCGCGTGAAACAGACAATAGACTGGTGGCCCGTGGAAAAGAATTCGCGAAGTGAATTTTTAACAAACTGATAAACTTTTCGTGTAAAACAGACTGATACCTCGTCAAAGACAAAATGTGTTCAAGAAAAGTGCGCCTTGCGGATTTGAAGGTAGCGGAATTGAAACAGGAATTGGAGGAAAGGGAACTGGAAACAACAGGTAAAAAGCAAGTACTCCAGGAAAGACTTGCAGAAGGACTTATACAAGAAGGTGAGGACCCCAAAACATTTTTATTCGAAGTTCCCGGAGGTGATTTAAGTTTGGTAATGAATAAACTCGAAGAAACTACTAAATCCGTGAAAGAAGAACTGCAACAAAATTCTAGAAATCTGGAAGAGAAGCTTCTAGAAAATTCAAGAAGCCTGGAAGAAAATGCTAGAAATCTGGAAGAGAAGCTTGAAGAAAATTCTAGAAATCTGGAAGAGAAGCTTCAAGAAAATTCTAGAAATCTGGAAGAGAAGCTTCTAGAAAATTCAAGAAGCCTGGAAGAAAATTCTAGAAATCTGGAAGAGAAGCTTCTAGGAAATTCAAGAAGCCTGGAAGATAAGCTCCTTGAAAACACAGAAGACCTAAAAAAAGAACTCTGTGGTGTGGCGAATCGAGGCAGAAATGGACAAAATAAAGGAAACGATCGTAAGCTGGAAAAACGAATTAATAGTGCGCCCCCCACAGAGATGGTTAACGAAAATGCAATGCTTGGACTTGAGTTTGAACTTGGATAAAGTTCAAGAGGGAATAAAAGATGTCAAGATCAATTCAGAAATAGGGGAAACTTTCCATGAAGCCGCCTCAGTTCGACGGAAAAAAATCCATGGGCAAATTACCGCCGGCAGTTTGAAGCAGCGGCCAAAGCAAACGGATGGAATGCAGGGAAAGAGCTGTAGCACTGACACTTGCATTACGTGGAGAAGCGACAAATATTCTACAAACTCTCACCGCCCAAGAACAGGAGGACTATGATCAGCTGATTAAACATCTAGAATTACGATATGGCCACGCCCATTTGGAACACGTATACCACTCCCAGCTGAAAATCGCTGCCAAAATCGGGCGAATCCTTACAAGAATTCGAAACTGACATTGCACGCTTGGTTCGTCTCGCATATCCACCACACCAGAAAATGTAATGGAGCGACTAGCGGTTCAAGCATTCCTGGATGGACTCGTGACCAAGAAACCAGACAAGCGTTGACACTAGCCCGTCCAACACATCTCGTAAACGCGTTGGCACGCGCTTTGGAATTTGAGGCAGAAAAGCAATCCTGCAAAACCAAAGTAAAGTTCGAAGTATTGAAGAAGCCCTCACAGGAGCATGCTGATTTGGGAAGCTGCCATAAGAAAAGTGATAAAGGAAGTTTTGCCGGGAGAAAGACAGATAAGATGCTGAATTGTGGCAAAATTGGACATGTGCGTAGAAAATGTCCAACATTCATCGACTCCGATGCAGGAAAATTAAAGAAGGTCGACGAAAAGGGGGCAATCGTCGGCATGTGTCCGGCAACCCCCGGTTAACAACGCATATGTCGCTATCCTTCAACAACAGAGCAGAGGTGTCTTCGTAGACGGTCTCATCAATAACGAGCCTTGAAACCATGCTGCTAGATACAGGTGCGACTAGGACAATTCTGGGCCTTCCTTTGCCAGAACACCGGAACGGATTGAACTGACAACTTGAAGCTACGCACACAACAGGGGAGCCAGCTACTGTATATGGCGAGCTACCGATTGAAATAATTTTGGGCAGCACTAAAGTGAAACATCAGGCACTTGTAGCGGACATCGAAGACGATGCAATCATCGGAATGGACATCATGAATTCCAGAGGGTTTAAATTTGGGATTTCAAAGACGGCATCCCACGTGTCAACGGAGAAGAGCTGGTGCTTCATGGGAGAAGGAGAGTTGATCCGTGTACCGTTGGCTGAAGATGTAAGCGTACCTGAGAGGGCTGAAACCATTCTGGAGGCTCGCCTGACGGGAGTGCGAGCAGTGGAGACGTGGTGATGTTCGAGCCCAAACTTCATGATGAGAAAATTGACGAGGATTGCACTAGGGAAGACCTTGTTGCGTGCTGACAAATTTGTGCCGGTAAGGGTCATGAATGTCAATTATTTCCCAGTGACCTTGAAGAAAGGAACAATTCTGGGGCACTGCTCGTCAGTTTCATCTGTGATCCGGGGCGTACGAGGTACGATTAGCCAACCCAACAACTTGCCCACAGAACTAGAAAAATTAGTTGCCATCTCTTCCAAAGACATAAAACCAGCTCAGCAGCCCAAACTAAGAGATTTAGTCAAAAAGTACCAAGACATCTTCGATACCGGACAAGGAAAAGGAGGTCGAACTAATGTGGTCCAGCACAAGATTGATACTGGGGGTGCCCGACCGATCCGGCAATCAGCAAGAAGACTTCCTCTTGCCAAGAAGGAAGAGGCTGACAAAATAGTCAGCGATATGGGAAAAGAAGGAGTTATCGAACCATCTGACAGTCCCTGGTTCTCTCCAGTCGTACTGGTGAAGGAAAAGGATGGATCGACACGCTTTTGTGTAGACTATCGCCAACTTAATAATGTCACGAAGAAGGACAGTTACCCTCTCCCGAGAATAGATGACACCCTAGATACGTTGGCTGGTTCCACGATTTTCTCGACCCTTGATCTGAAGAGTGGATACTGGCAAGTAGAACTGGCTCAGGAAGATCGAGAAAAGACTGCTTTTACCATCGGCTCAGGATTGTGGCAGTTCACCGTTATGCCATTCGGGCTCTGTAATGCTCCCGCCATATTCGAAAGATTGATGGAAACAGTACTGAAGGGACTCTCATGGAACACGTGTCTAGTGTATCTCGACGACATAATTGTGGTCGGCAGATCGTTTGAGGACCACGTGAAAAACTTGGAGGAAGTATTCCTGCGACTGAGGAACTCCGGATTGAAGTTGAGCCCTAAGAAATGCCATCTGTTCCAAAAGAATACGATACCTCGGCCACGTTGTCTCTGGGGAAGGAGTAGCAGTGGATGACCAGAGGATCAAAGCTGTTAAGGATTGGCCCATCCCAAAAACATTCACCAACTTCGAAGTTTCCTTTGGTTTATGCACATACTATCGCCGATATGTGCTGGGATTCGCCAACATCGCTAAACCACTGACCAAGCTCACGGAAGGCCAAACAAAGTTCCAGTGGTCCGAAGAATGTCAAGACTCATTCAGGAAGCTGAAAGGAGCTTTGATCAACGCACCTATACTGAGCTATCCCTACCCAAAGGAAATTCATTTTGGATACGGACGCCAGCAACGTGGGACTTGGAGCTGTCCTATCTCAGATCCAGGAGGGACAGGAGAAGGTCATTGGTTATTTCAGCAGACGCTTAGCAAACCAGAGCGCAATTACTGTGTCACCAGGCGAGAGCTGTAGCTGTTGTAAAGGGAGTGGAGCACTTCACAAGTACGTATGGAAGAAGATTCCTGTTGAGAACTGACCATGCCGCTCTCAAATGGCTCTTACAGTTCAAAATCCTGAGGGTCAAGTAGCACGTTGGATCGAGAGATTCCAAGAATTCGATTTCGAGATCGAACATCGAGCCGGAACTAGCCATAAGAATGCAGATGCCTTGTCGCGAAGACCATGTCCAGATGATTGCTCACATTGCCGACGAGCAGAGAGAAAGAAGCAACACTTTGTAGAACCGCGGCAATGGATGACAACTGGAATGACAGCAAGATCCAGAAAGACCAGAGAGAGACCCCGACCTTGGCTTAGTCGTCAGCTGGAAGAAGGGCAATCGAAGACCATCATGGCAGGAAGTCGCAGGTTACTCACCGGCTGTTAAGTCCTATTGGGCACAATGGAACTCTCTCATTCTGGACAATGGGATCCTGAAACGGGTGTTGGAGGCCGATATTGGTGGGGAAGACAGACGCCAAATAATTGTTCCCAGGAACAGAAGAGAGGAAGTGCTGCGGGAAATCCATGATGGAGTCGCCGGAGGACATCTGGGAGTGACAAAGACCCTACAGAAAGTGAGGCAACGGTTTTACTGGGCT
The DNA here is from genome assembly GCA_018342105.1 of Gonioctena quinquepunctata. Taxonomy (NCBI): domain Eukaryota; kingdom Metazoa; phylum Arthropoda; class Insecta; order Coleoptera; family Chrysomelidae; genus Gonioctena; species Gonioctena quinquepunctata. The sequence goes on along the minus strand of JAFIRS010004341.1, from coordinate 83,695 downwards.
AATTGTCAAGCTGACGTCCAGGACTGGTGCAGAAAATGCGCTGTTCCCTGCTAGCAATGGACCTCGAATACGACCCAAGGCCCCGATGCGTCAGTACAACGTAGGCAGCCCGTTCGAGAGAATCGCCATTGACATCGCCGGCCCTTTTCCCCGTATCCGACCACGGGAATAAATACATCCTTGTGGCAATGGACTACTTCAGTAAGTGGGCGGAAGCCTATGCCCTGCTCCAACCAGGAAGCCATCACCGTCGCCGACGTCTTGGTGAAAGAATGGATATGTCGATTCGGTATTCCAATGGAGCTGCACTCGGATCAAGGCAGAAATTTCGAATCCAACCTTTTCCAAGAAATATGTCTACTGCTGAACATCCGCAAGACAAGAACCACGGCCCTACATCCGCAGTCTGATGGAATGGTGGAACGGATGAACAGGACGATCAACCGCCACTTGTCCGGTTGTCTCTGACCATCAAAGAGACTGGGACCAGTATCTTCATTTGTTCTTGATGGCCTATCGATCCGCAGTACACGAGTCAACCGGTCAAACTCCTGCCAGTATTATAATGGGCCGAGAACTGCGACTGCCTTGTGACTTGAAGTTTGGGATACCGCCAGGACAAGACACTGCAGGAGAGGACTACGTCAGCAAACTTCGGCAGAGAATGGACGACATCCACGAACGAGTCCGGTTGAACATCCAGAGTGCCAGCGATAAAATGAAGAAGACCTATGACATCAAGGCCGACGCTGGAGGATTTAAGGTTGATGACCTGGTTTGGCTGTACAACCCCAAACGTCGTCGTGGACTATCATCAAAGTTGCGGAACTCGTGGAAGGCCCGTATAAAATCGTGAAAAGGATAAACGACCTTGTGTACCCAATCCATAAGCCACCCCGAGGAAACCAAGGGTCGTCCATTTCAACAGGTTGGCCCCTTACGCTGGAAACCATGACCAAGTTCGCACCCTCAAGCCACCGGAGGATGATATGACGTTCGAGAAGTTTATGTCCTTGTATTCAAACGGGCAGAAAGTTCTACATGGGAGTTACTAGAGAGGAGTCACGAGACCTTTTCGAGGTGCCTGCTGACTACGCACTAGTGCACTGTGTGGCAGAAGATCTTCGAATGTCCAGGGCATCGCCGTAGTGTTCTCCAAGAAATTTGGTCAACTCCAAACACTGCGGAGCAGAATCCAGAAGTTGGTGGGTGCTACAGTTGAAGAAAGGCCAGAGAAACATCTACTACCTAGTCACCAAGAGGCATTGCCAAGATAAACCGTCCTATGAAGATGTCTGGAAGAGTCTCACCAAACTAAGAGTTACTATGGTGGACCAGAATCTGGTGGATCTAGCAATTCCAAAATTATCCTGGTGTATTGATGGGTTGGACTGGAGAGTCATAAGAAGTATGCTGGAGGCGATATTCAGATCCAGCGGCGTCAAGATTTTGGTTTGCTGTAACCCTCTTCCACGACCGATCATGAAGACCGTGGAGTGTTACTTCCATCGAACTTCACGGTGCAGATATGGGGAGTCATGCAGATATCGTCACACTCCAAGGATGAAATTTCGGGACGAAATGTCTTTAAGAAGGGGGCAATGTAACGAACCTAGGCCGGACCTGTCGCCTCACACGTTGCCGTCGACAACGATGAGATCATCCCCGGAGATATTCGAGAACCATCCAGTCGCTCTGCCGCGAAAAACAACGGTCAATATTGGAAGCAATTGGAACATGCTAGACGCCAACCGGCAGAATTCGAAACATCGAGAATGCTGTATCGGAGATAAATAGACAGCCCCCAAGAGGGAGTGGGCAGTCTGAACGAGCCCATACGATCGAGCTATACAGTGGCGTAGCTAGTTGTATAAATTAAGTTGTATATTTAAGTGTTAAATAAATTAGTAAAACCAAGTTAAGTTTATTTACGTTATAATACATTATTATCTATAGAATTAACATTTATTGAGTTGATAGCAAAACATAAAATATTATCATTTGAAGGAATCAAAATTATCAATGTACACGGTCTCGGTAGATGAAGCTATATTTGTAGTAGTGGTACTGATTGCAAGAATGGTACAATCCGAATAGTCTCTATAGGGGTAGTATTGAGACTCCAGTCATCATTCAAAAATGGTTGCACTTGATGCACTTGCGTGCCCCGTAACTTGAATCAACTGTTTTCGTACGTTTTCATTAAATGAGTGACTGTAAAACAATTCGAACGGTATAAGCTTTGCTCCCTCTTTTTACAAGCTTTCTTTCATCATTTCCGGTTGAAAATTTTCAATCCATTTTTGGAGCACTTGCCGACATCCGATTGAGGTATTCATAATTCTGGTGACAGTGTATTACATATTTTTTTTTGAGAAAAAAAATGGCGGCTCCCAGATGGCGAACTAATTTTGTGATTATGGTACGATTCGATTGAAAATTGTTGTGTGGTGGTTTTCGAGGACGAAGATTATGAATTTTTTGTTGAACTCAAAAAATTTGAGATGGCGGCTCCAATATGAATGACAAGTTTTGTGATTATGGTACAATTCGAATCAAAATTGATATGTGGGGGTTTTTAGGTTCGGAGATAATGAATTTTTCGTCATAATTTATAAATTCGAGATGGCGGTTCCAAAATGACGGAGGAGTTTTGTGATTATGGTACGATTCTATTCAGAATTCATATATGTCGGTTTCTGGAGTCCAAGAATATGAATTTTTTGTCAAAATTCATGGAATATTTGTTATAGATAGATTTGGGTTTATGGTCCGTTTATAAAAATTCACCAATTCAAGATGGCGAACGAGTTTTGTGATCATGGACCGATAGATATTCGTCTAGTTCGAATTTCGTTATATGAAATACCGTTTTTACTATAATGGCTACGCCCCACGCCCTATGTGCGATGGGCCTGTCGGCCCTGATTACCGTAAATTCTCTCAGTCTGAGGTCAAGCCCCTGTCTCAGAGAAAAGCATTAATTCGACGTTATGGTTATCAATGAAATCAACAAGGAGTTCATACTTATTGTTGACTCCATTGATATTCAACATACATGCCTTCATTGGCATCAAAATGCATCATCCGCTCCCACTGAAAAGTTGAAGAATGCCATCAACTGTTTTTGTTTGGTTTAAGCGCTTACTTAATCTTTTATTGAGTTATCGAGCGCCTGAATCATTTTAGTAATATCAATCAATTGCTTCAGTCTTTCGATCCTACATGTTATGCCTTCAAAGCCACTGTTTTCTCCACCAAACCCGCGCGTTTCATTCGTGCTCACCTGTGTTGGGAGGGATGGGGAACCTGGGGTAGCTTGGATCTCCTTTGGTTCCTCTTCTTTGCAAATTGGCCACTTGATCCGCATCATCTCGACTTTTAGGAAGTTTTAAGTTTGATATTGTTGGTTTATTGCTTCTGTTCTTCCTGTTCTAGTCAGATGCTCTACAAACTGAGCTATTGAAGACAAGGGTAACGCCCGCATATTTGTGAATCGCTTTCTCCCATAATTCAATGTTAGTGTTAGGACGGTAGAAAAGATCTCGATTACTCATCAATGGCCATCAAAACCAATTAACCTTTCACCCTAACATCACATATGCCACAATTCTACCGTCCCAACACTAACATTGAATTATGGGAAGAAGCTATTCAGGAATATACGGACGTTGCCATTCCTTCATTAGCTCAGTTGGTAGTGCATCTGTCTAGAGATGCAGAGGTCGTGGGTTCGAATCCAGCTTGAGGATGGTTTTTTTCTTCAGTTTAATAATTTGTCTGATATACAACAATTTTTCCTTTCATGTTATTTTCACAGACGAAATTTTCCACTTCATATATATTCATATATATATATATATATATATATATATATATATATATATATATATATATATACACTGCTGGAGAGTTGAATTAATGTGAGAGACAACAGATACGCGAGACATATTATACACATGGCACATCGGGAAATTCTATATCAGCCCGTGAAACCAGAAATGAACGAGGGAGAAATGTTAATAATATAAATATGGACTTAGCAACAATTCTCGAATGGGGAACTAATAACTTGGTAGAATTCAATGCAAACAAAACACAAGCATGTCTTTTCTCTAGAAAAGCCGATCTCACTGTGCCTAACATAACTTTGTCAGGAGTAACCATACCACTGAAGCCATCCATATCGATGCTTGGTATTACTATCAGCAATAACCTTTCCTGGGGAAATCACGTGAGGTGCATTGCCAAAAGTGCATCCCAAAAACTTGGTTTTTTGTTTCGTGCCAAGAGCTATTTCACCCCCAGTCAGCTGCTTATGATCTATAAGGCACAGATCCGACCTGTCCTGGAATACTGTTCCCATATTTGGATTGCGGCACCTAAACATATCCTGAGGCTATTGGATTCTGTCCAAAAAAGGGCAATTCGTTTCGTCGGTGATGCCTCGCTTACAAACTCGCTCACTTGCCTGGAACACCGTAGAAAAGTTGGCGATTTGTCTCTATTTTATAGATATTTTCATGGGCGATGCTCTTCTGAAATATCAACAATCGTTCCTGCTTTGGCAGTCTCTTCGAGATTAACCCGTCAAGTCCAGTCATCTCACTCCTTCGTGGTCACTTTGGAGACCTGCAGAACATCACTTTCCGAAGACTCGTTCATCCAACGAACAGCGAGGCTTTGGAACTCATTGCCTAGGGAGGTGTTCCCCGAGGCATACAACCTTCAGAAATTTAAGAAGAACACCAACTCCTACCTTCTTTCCCTAGGTTCCCACGATGTTCTCTGAACATTACAGGATATCCCTTTTCGTGGGAACCAGAACATAAAAAAAAAAAGAATGCTGAAATCAAGTTGGATGAGGTCGGACAACGGAACATGTATTTCCTGACTATCACTCATATAACCTTGTCATAAAAAACGAAGTATTTAGTTCTGAAACTCTGTATATTCCAATCACGTAATAACACAAATAAATATACACTTGTTATTTCTAAGCATGCTCGTACGAGTTGTATAATGATCTTTTCAGTCTTTATAATCTCCAACTTCTAAAAGAGACTTAACCGTCTATTACTAGAAACTTGACTGTTCCGGTCGCAGAACTGATTATTCCTTGATCTCCCCTAGTTTCTCCTCTATGATTTGTTATTGTACATTCAGATATTCATCGATATTTGATAATAATTACAAGTTTTGCTATTTCTGTTATATTAAATCATCAATATATCATATTTATATTCATTTTGTAGAGACCACTTTCCGGGTAAAGTTCATATGAATAAAGTCGATTTATCTATACTATTACATGGAAAAATTATGAACTAATCAATAATTTTAAAAGAAAACCTCTCAATCAAATGTTTCAATCTAATTATGATTGATGTTAGCTATAATCACAGTTGTAAAGAGAGAAAATTGTCATTTAATTTTTGGGAGAGCATTGACCTATCAGATGTTTTTTCATTAAATAATATTTGCTCGCAGAATATTTCGGATTCCCAGTTTCACGTATTTCTCAATGGATCTTCATTGTGTTGTAGGTTGGGATGATATATTGCCACTCCACAAGTTTGGCAACAAAAGCTACTTCCTTGGTAATATATTCAAAGTGAGTACATTAAATTTGATGACATGTTGGACACAGAATGAAAATTGCTAAACTCAAATTGTTTTTCTGTCCCCGATCGAATGTTTTTTTTTTAAATGGGTCATTATATGCGATATCATTAACCATTAGTTTTCATGAGGAACATAACTCTGGGAAATAAGCGGATAGCAACTGAATCGAGTATACCAGAAATTGTTATGTATATTGCAACGTTCTTATTATAATGTCCAGTTAGCGATAATAATAATTTATTTTGAGGGCACGTATCTACAAGCTGCCCAGTTCTGTCATGATGTACATATGGATTTGGTTAGTATAGAGTCAAAAGAGGAGAACACTTTCCTTTATGGGCTAATACAAAAAGAAGGTGAGTAAACAAACAAAATACCCAACTGAAAAAGTGACCTTCAAGAAAGTTGGAAATAAGATGACCAGAAAATATTGTCAAAATATTATGTTTTAAGAGATTAACTATCAAATCTGATATTGTGAACAATCTCACGCAGTCGAAAGCATCTTCTTTAATTTAAAATAAAGATATATTATTGCCTTCGACTGCCTGCGATTGTTTACAGTATCAAGTTTGATAGTTGACCTCTTGAAACATAATTTTCTGACAATATTTTCTGGTCATCTTATTTCCATCTTTTTTGGAGTTAACTTTTCACGCAGTCGGGTTTTTTTATTTTCAAATAAAAAAAAAAATATTTTACAATTTTTATAAGGAATTTTCACAATATGGCGTCTGGTTGTAGCTATATTGAATTTGGCGTCTGGTTGTCCCTTATTGAATTTTGATTATAACTGTCATGCTTTTTACAAAATGGCGTCTGGTTGTCGCCATCTTGAATTTTCATTACTTCAGTGACACTCGCAAGATTAAAAAAATTCGATTGACGTAGGCCCACACGTTTGGTCTCTAGAGCGCAGACGGTTAAAAAGTGAAACTTCTCTGACGTTGAACTGAAAATGAGTTAGTCATGTTAGCATATAATAATATATATATATATATATATATATTTATATATATATATATATATATATATATATATATATATATATATATATATATATATATATATATATATATATATATATATATATATTGTGTAGAATTCACAGTGATCAACAGAAAGTCATACACTTATATACAAATTATTTCGATTATTATTAAAATTCAGATATGAAATTAATTCATGATAAGTTAAATGGAAAACATAAACTCTGTTCTGAAAATTCTCTAAATTGGAAGAACTATATCATTCATTTTCTATTTCCGTTCCTACCCCACCTTTTGTGGGGCAAAGGCCTTTTCAAGTCCATATTTATTGGATGATAGCCAGAGGACGGGAATACTCCGGCCATAGATCTGATAGACTCATTATAAAAAGAGTGAGAGAGAGAGAGAGAAATATACTTCATTGTCAAAGAATGAACATGTTCTCATTGACAATGTTGAATATACAAAGTTTTCACAATAATTGTAGGTAAATTATATAAAAATCGATTCTACACATTAATGAAATGTCAGATGCTCCTAAAAACGTATTTGTCATCATTACACAAGAGTATAAAACATTTTTGAATAAATATACACATACAATACAAACAAATTAACATATAAAAACAAACATATATAGCTGTACAATTAAACGAAACTGCATACTCAACCAATTCTCTGATTAGTACTCTTCCAAATTATAGTAAGCTCCCTCAAATAATACATCTTCAACAGAATTCTGAAATTTTTCAAAAAAGTTGATACACTTTATGTGTAGGGGTAGGTGATTAAATTTTTCTATGCCCTCATATATAATTGATTTCCTGGTCAAAGTCGAGGAGGGTATAGGCAGAGGTAGATTCAGATTATTTATCCTACGTGTTCTGTGATGAATCTGATGACTTGCTAAATTATCACGGTTTTTGAAAACTAAGCACACGGTTTCTAATATAAATAAAGAAGATAGAGTGCGTATTTTTTTAGAGACAAATAGCGGTTTGCACGAATGTTTGGGAGATACCCAACAGATGTATCTTAATGCTCGCTTTCGCAAAATGAATATGTTATTGAGCCTTTGTTGGCTGCACATGCCCCAGAAGGCAATTCCGTATCTGAGATGGTACTCCACGAGGGCGTAAAAAACTGTTTTTGCTGTTTCAGAACCAATCTCGCTTGTGGCCATTTTCACGGCATAACATCCTGTGGCCGGTTTTTTACTAAGAAACAAAATGTGTTCTTGAAATTTCAGCTTGTTGTCAATAATTAGGCCGAGAAATTTGGTGTTGTGTTCACGATCTAGTGTATCATGGCCAAAAGTTATACCTTCAAAGTCACACTTGAAGGAAAGTAATCTGGTCTTGTTGATATTCAATGCTAGCAAATTACAGTTGCACCATTCCTTAACTTTATCTAGAACGTTCTGAATATTCTTCTTCAATGCTGAAGAATCCTTTCCATGCCACAAAATAGTGGTATCATCAGCAAAGAGAGTGAACTTGCCTTGAACATTAAGAAGAGCTAGATCATTTAGGTACAACAAAAAGAGTACTGTTCCCAAAACTGACCCCTGTGGAACGCCGTAGTTAATGTTTTTGCATAATGAAGAATCCCGGTCCGTCAAATAAGACTGGAATCAGTCAAGCGCACATCCTCTAAATCCATAAAATTCAAGTTTTTGCAGCAGTATTATGTGACTTACACAATCAAAGGCTTTTGTTGATACCATAATGTAATAATGCCTATTGTTCGAGGTGTTATATTCAATAGAAAAGGGTTTGGGGATTCCAGGAACGTATTTCAAAATACGTGAATTATCTCGTATATCACACTTTCATGCTCGAATTGAAATTTATTAACGTAATTTGATAATTATGACTAATTTGATTTCTAACATTTCCATATCAGGTTTGGATTATGTTATTAACTAATTTTCTAAGAATATTCAGGTCTTGCCCAAGTTTCCATGCTGATTTGTGGTTTCAAAATTCAGTTAACAGTTTGTGCCCCAAATTGTTCCGTTCGTGGGAAGAACTTAGTACGTCACGTGGATTTAAAATGAAAAAAATTTAAACGCGGCAAATAATTGTTAAATCGGTTTGAGAAGATGAAGGATGGAATATTTAAACACAATCCTCAAAAATAGAGTGGATGGCGAGGATATGGTTCATCTGCATGAGACGTGGTTTGACACTCGTCAAGTTCCAGATAGACGTTGGGTAATTTCGTCTGGTTACTGCTCAACCAATGCTCCATCCAACAATCGAAAGCGTGTAACAATAATTCATTCTTGAACAGAAAAATATTTTATACCAAGTGCTTTCGACCTTATCAGCCAAAAATATAGAGGCATCCTGTGTTGACTATCACCAAGATACTATGGCAGAATTATACAGAGGCTGGTTCGAAAATGAACCTTTAGCAAATATATCACCAAATGGTATGATTGAGTTGAGTAGAGTGGAGTAGAGTATTGTAGAGTATATTTATTTAACTACATTACAAATACATATTTGTAGCACGTCATGAAAAAACGACGAGATTGTAGAGCAGAAAATTGTTAAAATATAAAATATTGTTAAAATATAAAATATAATACATTGTTGAAATATATTATAATTATACATCACGTATAGTGTGAGAATATTGTGAATTATTGTAAAAACTGTGCTAAAGTGTGGTGAATGGATTAAAAAAAACAGAGAAAGTGAACATAATAATGGAAATTAGGCGAGACAAATTCTATTCCCTACAAAGTCTGAAATGTCCAATGTATTCCTCTGTGGAATAAAAGCGATGGGTCAAACATAAATTTTTTATCTTTATTTTGAATAAGTTTAAACTTAATGATTTCCATTCTGGCGGTAGTATATTGTAGAGATTATAATTCAGTGAATTGCTTTTGGATCAGGTTATCTGCTTGTCTAGTACCATAGCTGTGTATATCAGATTGCTCAGTGAGCATCGAGGAGTTTTCGTGAATCTCTATCAGAACTGGAAAAATGTACAAACACGGCAAGGGCATTATTGTATGTGTGTTCCAGATAGCTAACACTGGATAAGATCCTGACAGCTTTTTTCTGTAAACGAAAAATTGAGAGAGAATCAGGCGAACCACCCCGAATAATAGTAGCGTAACGGATGTGCGAATGGAGTAACGAAAAATATGTTGTTCTGAGTGCATTGAAATTGGTTTAGTTTAAAGTTGTCGAAGTTTTTTTTTTTTTTATGTTCTGGTTCCCACGAAAAGGGATATCCTGTAATGTTCAGAGAACATCGTGGAAACCAAGGAAAAGAAGGTAGGAGTTGGTGTTCTTCTTAAATTTTTGAAGGTTGTATGCCTCGGGGAACACCTCCCTAGGCAATGAGTTCTAAAGCCTCGCTGTTCGTTGGATGAACGAGTCTTTGGAAAGTGATGTTCTGCAGGTCTCCAAAGTGACCACGAAGGGGTGTGATGACTGAACTTGACGGGTTAATCTCGAAGAGACTGCCAAAGCAGGAACGATTGTTGATATTTCAGAAGAGCATCGCCCATGAAAATATCTATAAAATAGAGACAAATCACCAACTTTTCTACGGTGTTCCAGACAAGTGAGCGAGTTTGTAAGCGAGGCATCACCGACGAGACGAATTGCCATTTTTTGGACAGAATCCAATAGTCTCAGGATATGTTAAGGTGCCACACTCCAAATATGGGAACAGTATTCCAGGACAGGTCGGATCTGTGCCTTATAGATCATAAGCAGCTGACTGGGGGTGAAAAATAGCTCTTGGCACGAAACAGAAAACCAAGTTTTTGGGATGCACTTTTGGCAATGGACCTCACGTGATTTTCCCAGGAAAGGTTATTGCTGATAGTAATACCAAGCATCGATATGGATGACTTCAGTGGTATGGTTACTCCTGACAAAGTTATGTTAGGCACAGTGAGATCGGCTTTTCTAGAGAGAAGACATGCTTGTGTTTTGTTTGCATTGAATTCTACCAAGTTATTAGATCCCCATTCGAGAATTGTTGCTAAGTCCATATTTATATTATTAACATTTCTTCCTCGTTCATTCCTGGTTTCACGGGCTGATATAGGGGCCCTGGAAGAGAAAGCGGTATGGAGGGTACTATCATCGGCAAAGCTGTGTACTGGACATGAAGTTGCTTTCAACAGGTCGTTGATGTGAAGTAGAAATAGTTTTGGTGCGAGAATAGATCCTTGCGAAACACCAGCATTTATGAGTAGAGTGTCAGATGAAACTCCATCGACCACTACATGGAGAGACCTGTTTGAGAGAAAACTAGCGAGCAGAGAACACAGCTGAGGGGGCAAGCCATAAGACGGAAGCTTGGCGAGGAGTCCCTGGTGCCAAACTCGATCGAACGCCTTGGAGATATCTAATGCCACAGCTAAAGTTTCTCCATACTTTTCAATAGATAGCTGCGATATATGTGAGACGTAAGCGAGCAGGTCACCAGTTGATCTCTGTTGGCGGAAGCCATATTGCCTATCGTTGACAATTCCTGAGTCTTTCAGATATTTCATGAGCTCGATGTTGATGGCTTTCTCCATGACCTTTGAAATAATAGATAGCAGTGCGATAGGTTTGTAGTTGCTAGGTAGGGCCTTTCTGCCTTCTTTAGGGACTGGCTGTACTCTTGCAATTCTCCAATTGGACGGAAATACCCCCAAATTGTAAGAGTGGTTGAACAACTTGCAAAGAACAGGTGTAGTTCGGGGGCACATTTCTTGAGAACAATCGGCGGGATTCCGCCAGATCCACAGGCTTTGTTGGTGTTGAGACCCAGCGAAATCTTTCTGATAGTACGTTGGCGAAAGGTGATCTCGGGCATGTGACTGTCAATAGGTGTAATGTTCGAGGGTTGTTTTCCCGATGAATCCAGAGTGGAATTTCCAGCAAATAGGTGCGCGAAGATATTGGCTTTTTCCTAGGCAGTCGTTGCTAGTGTTCCATCTTCTTTGGTTAGAGGAGGAAATGAGCTGGAAGTGAAGTTTTTTCCCACAGCTTTGGCGAAAGACCAAAATGAACGGGATCCGTTAGGACATTCAGCAAGTTTTGATCTTATTTTGGCATTGTGGGCATCTTTCGAAAATTCTATTGTCTCTTTGCATATGCCTCTAGCCTCGACATATGCTGCTCTGGTCTCAGGGCCCGGATTTTTTAGCCATCGATGGTATGCTGCCTGTTTGGAAGCCACAGCTCTAGAGCAGTTTCTGTGAAACCAGGTCTTATCGGATGATGTTCTTCTTTCGGTATTCGGTATGTAAGTTTGCATCCCCAACATGATGATTTCAGAAATTGTCTCAGCACATCGTGTTGGATCTACTGAAGAGAAACAAACTCTCTTCCATGGAAACGCTGAGAAAAACATACGAAGACCTTCCCAGTCGGCCGAATTGTAATGCCACATGAGACGGGGTGGTATTGTGCAGCTCGATGGTGAATGGAAAGAGCATTTTGTGGAGATGAGGGTGTGATCAGAGTTTCCAAGTGGGGCACAAACTTCTATTCTATACGGGTCAGGATTGGTGGTGAGGAAAAGATCTATTGTGTTGGCAGACTGGTTGTTGACATCAAGGATGCGGGTTGGTAGCTCGACCAGTTGTTCTAGACCATGAGTGATGGCGAAGGCCTCGGCTTGACGACCTGCATCATCTGTTTTGTTAGAGAAATTGAGCCAGGCAGCGTTATGTACATTAAAGTCTCCCATGATTATGGTTTCAGCTGTTGGATGGTTCTCCTGAATGTAGTCCAGTTTGAGTGATAAAAACTCAGAAAGGTCGTTATATGAAGGTTTATTAGGTGATAGCAGAGAAACTTAGTCAGTTTGGTATCAGATAGCTCGAACCACATCACATCAATGTCTTTCGGTTCTTCCGGTTCCACGCTGGCATGAAAGGTTAGCCTTAGCGTAAAGGCAGACTCCACCTTTGAACCTGAATCGAGAATGGAGTTCGTAACCAGGACAAAGCATATGGACCTTGTTGGTGGACGAGTTTACTTGTGTTTCTGTTAGAGCCAGAATATCCAGTTTTCTCGTCTGTAGGTGATGGTGGACGTCATTGATGTTCTTGTTGAGTCCGCGGATGTTGCAAACATTAATTTTTAATGTTGAGTCCCCTCGAGTACCTCTCGCCCGGAAATCCGAATGGAGAGGTATTTTACTTCCGGAGTGTTTTACTCTAGGAGACTCTATCATTATTACTAGTAGGATGCACCTGAAAATAAAGGAGGAATTGGGGAAAAGGAAAGAGGGAGACCGAAAAGTATCGACCGAACACTGAAACATGGAATGATCCATTTCACAGCACACAAAGTCGATATGGTGGTATTTCACCGGGCGATGAGACCATCTTCCACCTACGGTTATCATTTCAGTCGCCTCTTACGACAGGCAGGATTTACCATGGGGCTATTCTAAAGTCGACCCCATACGACATAAACAGAGCACTGCTGAGTTTGCTTTTCAATTTGGTAATATGAAGTTTCCATAATAAATCACTATCCAGAGTTACTCCTAGTTAATTTGCAGAATGAGTTTCTGTGGCATTCGTGGACGAAAGATAAAGAGATTGCGTTTTATCGTTGTCCAGTTTGGGTTCATTGACTGCGAACCAATTAACAGATTTATTAGCTAATTCTTCATGAGTTCTGTACAGCTTCGATCTCAGTTTTCCAGAATGGAGGAAGGTCGTATCATCTGCAAATGAAACAGTTTTTACTGGAACCATATAGTTACTTAAGTCGTTTGTGCGTATTATGAATAACAACGGTCCTAATATAGACCCTTGAGGGACACCATGCTCATTATGTTCAAAATCAGATGAGGGATTTTCAATACTTACCGCTTGAAAGCGGTTTTTCAGATAGGATTGTATCAGATTGAGTGGTACTCCCCTAACCCCATAATGATTTAATATATCAAGTAATATATCATGTGATACGCAATCAAATGCCTTGGAAAGGTCACACAGGGTGATAGCAGCTCGCATTCCATCCTCCAAGGTAGATATTATATCATTAACGACATTCAAGATAGCGAGAGCAGTAGAGCGATCGGGTCAAAAACCATATTGAGTGTTGCTAAAAAAATTATTTGACTCAAAATAACACCTCAATCGTTTATTCAAGATTTTTTCTAATAATTTCGCAAAGACTGAGATAATGGAAATAGGACGGTAATTGTTGATATTATTTCTATCACCATTTTTGAACAATGGTTTTATTTTGGAAATATTCCTGATATGAAGATAGAGTTCATTAGATTAGTAAGTGGAACTGAAATAATGTCGCTAGTATCTGTTATAATTTGAGAGTTGAGTTCGAGTATATCAAGACTCTCAGAGTTCTTCAGAGATTTTATGGCATCCGATACTCCTTAAGGTGTAACCGACGACAAATAAAAAGACACGTAAGGGGCTGGAAATTTTATGAAATTTAGAAGTTCACTGGACGATACAAGTCGTAAGGAATTCATTATATCAACAGTAATATTGACAAAAAAATCATTGAAATCATCAGAAGTGAGATCGGGAACCGAATTAACACGAAAATTATTTCTTTCGAAGTTTATTTTCTGCCAGCATGCTTTCGATTTGTTTACCGCTGAAATAATATATCGATCATAAGCTGCATTTTTTGCTTTCTTCAACGAACAGTTGTTCATTGTTTTGAATTGAATTATTGATGTCAGTTGTTTTTTTAGTAACATCAGCTTTAAGTTTCAGAGCTGATAACGAATCTCTCATAGATTTAAGACTTTCATCAAACCACTTAACTGGAATTATTTTTTCATTTGTAGAATATTGCCTTAATGGGCAGTATTTTTTCACCGCATCATTGTAGGTTTTTACTGAAAAATTTGCCAAGTACTCAACATTTCCACTGGATTCAAAAATTGTCCAATCAACAGAAGCTAGAGCATTTTTCATATTTGAAATGGATTTTTCACTGAAAGACCTCTTGTAGAAAAAGTTTGGATTTACAACTTATTTCTCCTGAATACTAATAAACTGGCCACGGTGGTCGAAGAGGCAAGGTTCTATAACTCCACTTTCGAACAAGAATTCACTGATATTTGTTATTATATTGTCCTGGCAAGTAGATGATGTAGCTGTGATTTTGTGTGATCACTTATTGTAGCTGACAAACCAAAAGACATTAGAATACAATTCAGATCATTCAACTCTTTAGAGTCAACTTCGAAATTTATATCAAAATCGCCTACTATCATTAATTTTGTTCCAGGTGAAATAATATCACTTGGTACACTCTCTAAGTTTTCGAAAAACACTCCAATATTACCCTTGCCGGATCTATACAAAGTCAAAATAGTAAGTTTCATTTTTGGTAACTCGATTGCACAGAACTCACATGACTGTTCTATATTGAATTCATTAACATTTAGTACTTCACAAGTAATATCAATTTTCGTAAATATTGCGGTTTCTCCGTGGATCAAATTGCTTCTCGAAAAGGAAGCAACATGAATATAACCATTCGAATTTATACTGCGAAAATTAGTTTCATTTAGCCAGTTATGCAACAAATATCAAAGTTGTGCCCCTGTAGAAATACATCAAACATTTCAACCTTGTTAGCCAAACATTGAGCATTAATATGAAATATACCAAATATACTCGCCCCACTTTTAAAATTGAGGAAGTGAACTATTGTAATTTTCGTCAAATAGTGCATCGTTATTGGTCAATTTGGAAACTACGTTGTTTGGCTCGATATTGCGTTCTTTAGAAAATTTTTCCTGAACTGGAATCTGCGAACTTCAGCACTTTTCGGCCGAATAGAAGGGTCATAGGCGACTTTCAGTTTATCTAGAGGGAAGGATACTTTGTACGTAGAAACTTGATCATTTCTGTGCTATTCCTCACAGGTGATGTCGATTCCGGGTGCAGATTTCTTAAGTAATTTCAAAATGTCATCGGCAGTTACTTCATGTCCAATGCGAGGTACATGTAAATATCCTCTTCTTGGAACTACTGTGACATTAGAGTCATTATTGCTTCCGATGATCGATTTAGTCTGATATCTTCTTTCAAATGAGGGATTCCGTTGGTGATTCACGTTGTAGGTATCGTCTGTGTTCACCGAAAACAAACCCGAGTTTTCCAGTTTTTGTTGTGGTTTATCGACAAGTGTTTTCACAACGTCGCTAAATAGACTAGAAGGAATCGGCGCATGAGTACCGAAAACTATTCCACCTCAATTTTTTTATGCGATCCTCTTCAAATTGCCCTACTGATGATACAAATGCATGTTGCCATGGGGCAACCCCGTGCCATATTGTTTAAACCGAAATTGTTTAAACAATTGCAAGGAATTGTTATTTTTCAACCGGACAAATTTTTTTTATATTGAAATACAAATAAAAAAGGTTCCATGACTTTTCACGATAAAGTTAATATTTTTAGAGATATGAATTTTTAAAGGTTAAAAAAATCTCATATTTGGGTTCTTTTGACCCATGAAAAATATATTAAAAAAAAAATCGAAATAATATTTTTTTTTTAATTTTTTATACAATAGTTAATAACATTCTTAATAGAGATTTAAAAAAATTTCATTGATTATACCTGTTTTTTAATTATCAATTTCGCGCGCTCACAAGTATGCATCGCTTACCTTTAAGTATCGCCGTCTCTCTCTGACTCATGCGCTGCATCGGCTTCTCTGTTTCCTGAATCATTATTTATCATTTATCTTGAAAACTATAAATTTTTTTAAGATTGTTGAGGAGAGCAATGTTATTAACAATTAAATTGTCTACAATTTGTGTTCGACAAATTTTTTTCTGGAATCAATTTTACAAACGTTATTCAAGCATGAATCGAAACATGTAATTAAAATTACTTTTTTATCAGTTTATATTATTTTTTTGTCATTAAAACAGAAAGTAATTACATTGAATAACTTCTTCAAACGAAGGTTATAGATGTAGAAGTATGAAATAATAAAACAAGATTTTAAAAAAAGGTATTGTGTAGTTGTATTTCTCTTCGCCTAATTTTTTCTTCACTTGTGTAACTTGCATAACACGCTCTGTGCCACAAAAATGTTTGTTTATCAAGCGAAGAATTAAACAAATTTTCGAACCGGATAGCGGCATCATCTTTTCGTCGATAAGTTGCACGTTGTACAGTTATATATGTATCAGGCTTCGGATTCTTCACTACATCGTTTGCATTTCCACAAAAAATACATGGTAGAGTAGTATCACTATATTTTCTCTTCTTGGGAACAACTAAAAACGACATGACACTCACATTAATTCTAACGAAAAATCATAACAACTGAAAATGTAACCATCTAAAAATGTCAATAATACACGTAATCACTGCAATCAATGCAACAACGTTTCACAATCTTACATCTTAAACGAAATAAAAAAGACTGAATAACTATGAGCAAAAAACAAAGAATGATCAGTTGAGAATTGACAAGCACTAACTTGTATGTTTATTTTAAATGCTCTATATCTATATTGATATAATCGACAATTTTGTCACAAGAACAAACGAAGATCTTGAGGTTTCATACAAAGAGTAACCTTGAGAAAATAAAAAACAAAAAAAATATTTTCTTTACTTAGGCAAAATCATATACACATCATGATACATATACATATAAGTATTTTTTATGTTATTATTTTTCAATTCGAACATTTAAGTGCTTACCAATATCTTTTCATTATTTATATATAATTGTGATTCCAAAAAATTTTAAATACCATTATATATTATTATTGTTGATAAAAATTCATAAACTACTATGATAATAACAAAAAAATAATATAAACTGATAAAAAAGTAATTTTAATTACATGTTCCGATTCATGCTTAAATAACGTTTGTAAAATTGTTTCCAGAAAAAAATTTGTCAAAAACAAATTGTAGACAATTTAATTGTTAATAACATTGCTCTCCATAACAATCTTGAAAAAGTTAATAGTTTTTAAGATAAATGATAAATAATGATTCAGGAAACAGAGAGGCCGATGCAGCGCATGAGTCAGAGAGAGACGGCGATACTTAAAGGTAAGCGATGCATACTTGTGAGCGCGCGAAATTGATAACTAAAAAACAGGTATAATCAATGAAATTTTTCAAATTTCCATTAAGAATGTTATTAACTATTGTATAAAGAATTAAAAAAAAAATATTATTTCGATTTTTTTTTTATATATTTTTCATGGGTCAAAAGTACCCAAATATGAGATTTTTCAAACCTTTAAAAATTCATATTTCTGAAAATATTGATTTTATCGTGAAAAGTCATAGGACCTTTTTTATTTGTATTTTGATAAAAAATATAAAAAAGATTTGTCCGCTTGAAAAATTACAATTCCTTGCAATTGTTTAAACAATTTCGGTTTAAACAATATGGCACGGGGTTGCCCCATGGCAACATGCATTTATATCATCAGTAGGGCAATTTGAAGAGGATCGCATGAAAAAATTGAGGCGGAATAGTTTTCGGTACTCATGCGCCGATTCCTCCTAGTCTAAAATGTTTTGTGGCTCTTCTTATCTTCTGGCTTTTTATCATCTGGGTTGGGACCAGAATTGTTTTTTACGTTAATAAGTGATCTCGAACTGGTACTACAGGAAGGCGTAGTAGATTTCTCAACAATATTAAAATTATTATATTGTTTTAGCAGAAGTATGAGATCTTCTTGCTCTTGTGTGCGCTCCTCCAAATGAAAGAAGAGTTTGCTAATTGAACTCAGATCACTTCTTGCTCTCTCCAAGTCTTCAAGGTTATTGTCACATAATGCACAGATTAGGTTATTTTGACAATCGTTGAACTTCTCTACGGCACTGTTCCGATTGTTGATATTTGATCACGTAATTCACGTAATTCACTAGCTGAATGTTTGTCACTGACGAAGGTGCTTTTAAAGTGAGGATTATATCGATCAATTCATTTTTTTTTAGCTTATCCAGCTCAGTCGTTAACACGTCGACTACACTCGATTCCGCCATGTTCACTCCACGACAGATCGACTAGATTGTGATGAATAATGCGAGATAGCACAGTAGGAACACAAACTCACCAATCAAAAATATATGCTCGAAAATAACATGTATTTTGAAGGTGATTTTACAGAAAAAAATCAATAGTTGAAAATAATAAAATTATTTTCAATAAAAAACCAATATTATTGTGACACATTGTCAGGAGAAATGGGTTATACAGTTGTAAGACTTCCTTCTTACCATTGCATATTTAATCCAATTGAACACATAGTGCACTGATGCATCGGTGAGAAGAAATAATGTTCCGCCACTTTGAACTCATTTCTGGTAGCTTTGATTCAGTCAGAAATGCAGAATATTCAAAATAAGAGCTGGGAGAATTGCGTAGCGCATGTGTGAAAAGTAGGAAGATCATATTTAAATGAAGATCTGTTGCCCAGAGAAAAAATTGTTGTCAACTCAGATGACGAGAGTGATAGTGAAACTAACATTGAAATTTATTTATAATTTTTTTATGATTTTGACATATAAAGTGACATTTTTTTAAACTCGTTGGTACGTGGTCAAATGTCTTACTTCCCATCACCTTTATTGTTATTATATTCTTAAGAAGTTTTAATTTCAACCAAATTTCATACATAATATGTTTGGTGAAGTTATAATATAAATATTACTAATACAATTTGAACAATTGGTAATATTGACCCCAGCTTACAACATAGTGTTCTGTGAAGCATTGATTTGCGTGTTTTCCATGGGAGTGTCTCTAAATACGTTGGTAGCAATCTTCTGTTTAATATTCACAGAATTCTCCATATAGCCCTCAGCGACTGTATTATATTTCTACCCCACATGCTGTTTAATTCCCAGCAAATCGGCTGCAGAATTTGCAAGCAGAGTAGTCGATGACCGGTGAACAAACAGGGGTTTGGCATCTTTAAAAACTGGGTCAACATGTTCAGCAAATTTTAGAAGGTATCAATTCCCACAGGTTGAACTCTAATTTTCCATTCGAATATTTGACAGAGAACCTAACATGCTCCACATTTTATAGCTGGCCTTAGCAGGATGTATTCCTTTATCATTTCAATGCAATTTTTACCATCAAAAGCTCCAGTGGTTAAAACAAATTCACGACATCCTTTCGTCGAAAAGTTAGTTCATATTTCCGACGAGCTCCAGCGAATCTAACAATGAATGCTATCTGGGATAAAGAAAGAATAGTTTTCCATATATTTCATTGAAAACAAGTAGGCAGATTTTAGAGAAAGATGTAATACTTTAATGGCTTACACCAACCTTGTTCATTGAATACAGCGAATCGGCAGCTTCTCTAATAAAATTGGCAATGTTCTCTTCACTTGAAACTTGCGATTCTTTAGGCTCGTATCCTTCAGAATGACGTTCCAAAGATGCCAGTGAAAAAATTTAAATTACATAATGTTGAACTCTTCATTTCCCGCTTCTATTGGGAATACAAACATAACTTTTCTGTTCAAATGCTCATTTTTTGTGTTCATGCCATGAACCAAATTTGACATGGGCCAAATCATATCTGCTCCTTGACTTCTCAGGAATAATTATAGATAAGGAAGATTGAGCCGCTTCGTCAATGTCATTCCGTACGTCGCTCTATGACTTGGACATTGGAATCGAATAATTATTATTTCACTTTATAAAATTTTAGTTGTTCATATACGAACAATAGTTATAGTTTCTAACTTTTTCGAAAAGTAGAGTGGCGAAACTTGACGGTAAACAATACTTGCTTCCATAGGAACGAAATAACAAATAAACATTTACGAACTCATTTTTATTAATTATAGGAGGGACCTCTTCAACACGCTTCCATCAGCTTTAGTTTTTTCGAATTCATCACGCTTGTGGACGAGAAACGCATCCCAGTATCTATTGTATATGGATTTTTTTCTCCGTTCAATGATATTGTCAGTAACATGGAACTCATGACATTGTGTTGAAATACTCGATTCGTTTCCTCAGAAGAATTTGTCATATTTGGAATTCAAACAATATTTCTATGCTGTTCATTTGGAATATTGGTTTCTGTTACGGATACCAAGATATATTTTGTGTACCCAAACTGATTCTAACTGTGGAATCACGATACAAATTGTTGATCAATTCAGCGGTATTCGTCATATTCTGCTACACATTGCTCTGGAAATTCTGAATAACAATGGATTTCTCGGTATTTCCACAGAGTTGAACGCCTTGGGGCCAAATCTGATCGTGTATCTGAACTTGAGTACAACCCTATACTAAGCCTTAAAATGAAATTTCCATGGTCATTCCAAGGTACTTGTCATCTTTTTCTATAGTTAATCGATCATATTGTTGTTAAACTGAAATATAATACGTCTCTGTCGAAAACGTAACAGCATTCATGTGATATTATCAATTCCATATTGATTAGAATTCATGGATTAGATAATTATGGAAACCATATACGTTTAATTTCAATACTAATCGTTAAGCAATGGTT
The DNA here is from genome assembly GCA_018342105.1 of Gonioctena quinquepunctata. Classification (NCBI taxonomy): domain Eukaryota; kingdom Metazoa; phylum Arthropoda; class Insecta; order Coleoptera; family Chrysomelidae; genus Gonioctena; species Gonioctena quinquepunctata. The sequence goes on along the minus strand of JAFIRS010004341.1, from coordinate 62,577 downwards.
GTCTTTATACAAAGTCCTCTAAAACACATTCAGTTATTTTTTTTCCACGATTTTCCTCCGAAAAATTATTGATATTTTTACACGCTTTATATTAGCTTCACTTGTATGTATGTTTGTTTGTTTGTTTGTTTGTTTGTAACCGACTCCTTTGAGCGCGATTTTGACCCACTTCCACACGTCCGAATGATTTGAAATTTGACAGGTGTACATAATTCTGGTGACAATGCATTGAGAAATTTTTGTGTGAAGGAAAAACAAAATGGCAGCACGAATATGGCGTACGAGTTTTGTGATTATGGTCTGATTCGCTTCAAAATTGGTATCCGAGGGTTTTTGTGGTCAAATATTATGATTCTCTTGTGAAAATTGGAAAATTCGAAATGGCGGTTTCAAAATGGCGGCTGAGTTTTGTGATTATGGTCTGATTCTATTCAAAATTGGTATGTGGGGGTTTTTGGGGTCGAATATCATGATTCTCTTGTAAAAATTGGAAAATTCAAGATAGCAGCCGAATTTCGTGATTATGGTCTGATTCTATTCAAAATTGGTATGTGGGGGTTTTTGGGGTCGAATATCATGATTCTCTTGTAAAAATTGGAAAATTCAAGATAGCAGCCGAATTTCGTGATTATGGTCTGATTCTATTCAAAATTGGTATATGGGGGTTTTCGGGGTCGGAGATTATGATTACCTGATTTGATAAGATCGTTCCATTTTTTAATTTGCAAAAAAATTATAAAAATTATAGTTTAAAAAAAACTATAAAAACACGCTTTTATAAATAAACCACATTAAAAAGTAGGAAATAAATAATACTTTGAAAAAACTAAAATACACCCTTTTATAGAAAACCAGACTAAAAAAATTGAAAATAAGAAAATAATTTATTTTATTTAAAAAGAAGCGTGGGGTGCATGGTATCAATAATTATATAGTACATTACACACCGAGGCGATACCATGCACCCCACGCTTTTCTTTTGAATAAAATTTTTTTTTTCTTATTTTCTATTTTTTTTAGTCTGGTTTTCTATAAGAGCGTGTATTTTAGTTTTTTTAAACTATTATTTATTTTTGTGGTATACTCTGTATGGTAAAACTAACGTAGGTACTCAAGAAAATTGTTGCAAAATTCAATTGAATTTTCACCGACCTCTAGACGTCTGATTGATTTGAAAATTTACAACGATGACAATACCATAATTTGTGTGGAAAATGAGAAAAACATATACAAAAAATATAATTGAATTCAAAATAATTGATATTGGGGCAACGATTTGTTAACAATACATTCTAGCCAAATAGTGAACATCCTCACATTGGGCGAGTGTATGTATGTATTATGAGACTGAAGAGTGAAATATAAATTATATTTTGAAAGAATGAAGAATACACTCTTCACTCACTGAAAAGTAGAGAACAATTTTAATATTCAACGCCTAGCCAAAAATCGTGGGGTTCTTCTTCGAAATTGATTAAAAGTATCATGTATCTCAAAGATACGTTACCAAAAACACCCCATGCTTTTTGGCATAGTTGTTGAATATTAAATTCATTTTTCACTTTTTGGTACGTTGAAAGCGTGTTCTTCAGGTTTTTCCATAACATTTTCAATTTGAATGAAAAAGGATCAAATCATTTCCTGAATTAGAAACAATATTGTGTGGAATACGTTCATCAATACTATTTTTCGTAACTCGCTTTCTTTTGCTGAACTTACACATGACTATTATGACATTCTATTTTCTCGTATTGTTATTTCATTTATATTACCCCCATCTTCCTCATCAAATAGATTATTATGTCAAAAACTCAGTCATATCTGTACCCGAAATTTATGGAATAGAGTTTTTATATTCTAGAAGCAAGTATATTTTGTAGATATATGCATATTATTACATGCATATAGAAAAAGTGTCCTATATTGATTGTATACTGTATTTTTCCGTACTGTTTATTCATTACTTGGATCAGACAATGTACATCAATTTTACCTTCATATATTTTAACTTTTTTCGATACATTGAGAATCAGTAACTATTTTTCTAGTGGTATTTGTAAAACTGTACTTTGTCGCCTACTAGACGTTAGAAAGAATGTTCCAGTTTGAACTGGTCGGTAGATATAATATATTTTACCAGAGAATAATTTGTTAACTCGAGTCATCAATAGAACATATCATATCGTGTGAAAATTTCATTATATCGAGTACGTCTCTGCTGAGCCTTATCGGCAATGAATAATGAGTCTCTTAGATCTTTGGCAGTATTATTCATCTCGTTTTACTCAATAGCGTTGACCAAGTTCTTCGTTCTTCAGTAACTTGTTTCTTGGAAGCTCTGGTGAATATTTCATCTCGGTTATATATACTAGCATCATAGGTTTACTACAATAGTCCAAAGTAGAACTTCCAGGTTCTCAGCAAAGACTTTCCGAGGGGCTCGTGCAAAATGCTATGATGGCTTTATATTTGAATATGATTCTTTTTCCTTAGAAAGTCATAGAATTGCATCAGTCAACATTTCTTTGGTTATATCTTGTTACGGGTTGATTTGCAACATTGAAATCAAACAACAATTCAGACAAATTACCTTTAATCAGGAAATCTACTCGACATTTTCACATGAAGTCTGAAGAAACACATTAGAAAAGGTCAGTTACTGATTTCCTTCAATCACCGTCTATACGTAACTTCCATATGAATGTCTCTTCCACAATATTTCCTATGATTTCTCTGGTTTTTGTCATCGAACATTTGAGAGAGATTGGTAACTGGTTTTCGAAGATTAGATAGGAAATTGGTGGGAATTCGAGGATCGGAAGGATGGCATCTTTCTGGCAGCCAGTTGAGGATCGTTTGGGCTGTGGAAATAGTTCGCTAATTTATTGAATTGTTGGGACACACGAATAAGTGGACGATTGATTATGTCATTTTGAGGCCTGTGTAGATTTCAAGTAAGTTGTCAAAGTTAACTTCAAACTAAATCGCTCGTCATATTGAATTCACTGATTCTATTAGGGATGTCCAACAGAATGGGAAGTATTGGAACAATTCAGTCTGTGAGCGGGCTATAGTACGGGGAGAAAGCCGTGCGTTGGGGGCCTGTATCCTGGTTGTTGAATGTTGAAAACCACTCAGCTTAGAAGAGTAGCTGTTATGTTAGTATTTTTATAAGGGAATCGAACTATCAACATAAAGTAACATAATTTGAGGGGGGATGTCTGGTTAGTCATTTGATCTTCATTACATCATAGGGTTCCAGTAAGGGGCATATTCATTGATCAAGGATTATCTGTACATCCACCTCTCACCTAATTCAGGAAATCAACCCAGCATATAGCCTCTCCACGTTCGTATCTGGATCATGAAGCATTGTTGGTTCCAGATGTTGCGTTGTCGTATCAAGAATATTTGTATTTGTATTCCTATAGGAACCCTTCTGGTCTCTCTTTTGTACCGTAGATACAACTAGTTATTTCCTTGTTGGCTGTGAGTAGTCTGTACTGGAACCGGCTCTGTGACGTCACTGCGGCGCGTATTCTCATGTAGTACCTCGAGTATACTCGGACTATTACGATTAATCAAGTGTGGTTACTGTTATTTGTTTACTATTATAAGACTTCGATAACAAACTCAGTATTTCATTTCTCTCTCCCCCTTTCTGATCATGGTTATTGTCTGTTGATCCATAAGACTGTGCCAGTCTTCTAGCTAGGACTGACTCAAATTGAATATAGCTGGTGGCGCCCATTTTCAACAACTTAAAGAATATATTTTTATATAACAACTCACCCCCAACCGCACTGAGCTTGGGCAGGAAGGGTTGCGCACTGGGAGCTATCGAATAGGCAATTGAGGGCGTAAAAACTTTCAGGTGGTGACATCCACTTCTGGAGCTCGGGCACTAGGTGGATAGACGGAAAAAACTTTATCTGGCTTGGAACTGCCAAACCTATTGGATATACCAACTGGCAACAAGGACAACCTGACAATATCAACAAGAAATGCTTAGGACTTGAGTTGACGAAGAATAAAGATTTGTACTGGAGCGACAGAGACTGCAATAATCAATATCATTTTGTTTGTGAGAAGGAAGATAAGAAGGTGGAAAAAGAAAATGAACGAAGTGAGTATCATTGCCCAATTGAATTTGAACTCCCCACGGCCGTTTCAGATATATCTCAACAAGGAGATCACTGATATATCCTTACAAGATGCTAAGTTTGTAGCACTTTTTCCTTTCATCAGCTATGTGTATTTGAAGAAGGTATTACATATTGTTTGAATAAACACTGTTTCTGTTGAAATCGATTTAAAGACTAGGAAACAGATAAGTGCGTTGATTTGCGTAGAATGATTTCAAATATGATTCATCTGAGTCATCCATTGAATAATATGACAGGGTCATTTCCATCGAATACGCCTATAAATTGAGATTTGGAAGAAGTCCTCGATTTTTTTATATGAGTCTGTTTGGGGCATCTTGAAGCTATCAGGGAAGTGAAAATGTTTCAAACCCAATATTATTCAAGAACGGTAAATGCTAGAAAATATTTGATTTTGCATAGAAATTGTGCTTTGACTTTTCCCGTTGCTTTGAGTTAGGGAGTTGCAATATTTTTTTATTATATTCTTGATATGCAGAAAATCAATGGATTTGAAACTTTTTGTCTGCTCTAAAAACATCCATGAGTATTGAAACGAAAGCGTTATCAGTATGTCAATGTTTCCTGGAAAGTAATACTTGAAATATCCCTACATATGAATCCCTATGATCCAAATATTACCTTCTTTTGGGGGTGAGCACAACTTCTGCACTAGTTTATCAGTCTATAGAAAGTCACGGTAAAAATTTCAGTATTGAAAAATTTTTAAGCATCAATGAAAAGGCCAAAAGAGGATAATTTCTGCGGTATTTCAGCAAATTGATCAATTAAATATCTCATTTGGTCGAGAGCTGTAAGCATATTTTGGAGAATGTTTGGAATTGACTAGAACGAGCTTCTTGAAGCTTCAGCTGCATACGGAACTCCTGGTTGTAAATTACCATAGAGTTGTTTTGCTGGTCTGTAGAAGGTGGCACCTTCCTAGGCACACGAGGACATTTTGAACATTCCTGTCATTAGCAATTTGCTCATTTTACTTTCTCCGTCCTGAACTCCTGACATTTACTGGTAGTGTTAACTGATACACGAGGGACTGTCCATTCAAAACTGTTCATAAAGAAAAGGCTTCAAAAGTTTATATTTTCCGCAAAAGAATCCAATACTTTCTTATTGAACAGTTTCACGTGTTTATCTATTTGTCATCACATAATTTTTTGAAATTTTTATATGCCAATTCGAAATTTTTCTTTGTTTTTCTGGATAACCATGAAGTTCTGACTGCTTCACGGATCTCGCTCTGCGACATGAATGATGGAGTCAATATTTCCCATTGATTCCGGGTACAAATTATTCTTTCTTCATTGTTGAATTGGCGAAAACATAGGACACGTTAAAAAATACAATTTAGTGTGACAAGCCACATTCGTGCAATCACAAAATACACAAAATACACTAAATAATTACTTTAAAACTGGTAACCCATATCATTTTTTTTTCTCATTAATTTTTCAGATTGGCCAGCAATATTCGGAAATCCAAACGTGTCACCAAATGTCAACTTACTCAATTTCAAGGATAAGAGCTATTATTTCAACAATTATTTTCTGGTAAGTATGGAGCTGTCTCATATTCCACTATAATAACTCAATCGTTGGAGGGATATTCGAAAAAATTATAATTCATCACTTTGAAAGAGGTACTTGTAAAATCACTATAAAGTTGACGGCCATCGAATTTGCCACACAAAAAGTTCTTATTTCCCTTTGATCCTCATATTTTTCTAGGAGGTTGTTTTATTTCTTTCGAAATCTACTTTCCTATAAATAGGACGCCGGATGAATATTGCTTCCTGTTTGTAATGAATCATTGAAAATTTTTATTTGAGAAAATGTTTAATATTTTGCAAACTTCCACAATACTAGAACTTTCATTTGAAAAATAGAAAAAAAAACGTGTGCGGCCGGAGTAACGAAGTTCCTCCACTCTTCTGTCATTCTCTATATCACATCACATATTTTGATGTGTTGGACTCACCATTTCTTCTGGATTATTTTCTCGCTTTGAAAATGTTCGGATTTTTCCTCACTTTCGTGTTGTTTGGCTTCACTTGGGGAAAAATTACACTATATGGCATCTCTTTCAGAGTTCTTCGGTTTCTTGTACCGAATAGCTGGCGATTCCGCTGTTTTCTGATGTGAGTAAGGGAGTTTGAGAACCTTTCCACCCTTTCCAAAATACTCCTTTTCTTCTAACTTGAGTTTCACATTGAAATGCCTTGTATGGATCAAGGATTTCTTTGATAAGACCACTTTTTCTCTCACTATTTTCATTTTCTCGAGAAGAGCCTTTACAAGCCAAACCTTATATGGAATAAGGAGTGCGAAAGTATTTTCATCAATTCATCATCAAAATATTGACTTTGTCTAGCCAACATTATAATACTCAAGGAGTTTGAAAGTCTTTCCAACAGTTCATTTTTATTATTAAATTTGATCAATTCTTCTTCTTCAGCATTTTTGCTACTTCCGCGCCACCAACCCCAGCTTTGAATCTATCAACACATTAATTGTCAAAAATGTATGCTTTTCAAACCTATTATGATTTTTCTATTGCGCCTGATTCTCATCAAAACTTGAAATACACTATCTAGTTCCTCTCGTCATTTCTCTCAACCATACAAGCCATACTGCTTCCATAATTTTTCTATATTATAATTATTCAAATTTTAAATGATGCCATCAACCATAAACTTGTAAATCTGGCAACATTGCACACAACGTGACACTTGACAGCACGCTGTCTTAACACGGCTGTAATAATTTCCAAACTTTGAACAATGTTGAAATAGACCTGATTGTTATAAACATTTCAAATGTGATTCTGAGAACCAGGAACATACAACACTTGAGAGAATGCTCACAAGTTTTTACCCAATCAAGATGATTCTTTATTCCCATTGACAGGTACTGAACAATTTTTTATATTTCAATATCATGTTTATATAATAAACGTTTTAGATAAGCACTGAAGATGGCCGTAGGCCGGAAGCGCTTGCTTAATATACAAAAATTTTACACGAAAAACAGAATTTTAATTTTCGATTTGGAATCGTCGTGTACACAGCAGTTGTGAATTGAAAATGGAAAATGAATGCTTTCAAATGTTTATAGCAAATTAAGCAATGACAGTTGCGAGTAAGAAACATAAAGTATATAACTACGAACAGTCTTCCGTATGATGACACAGTCAGTTTTCTGATGGTATTTTTGCCACAGACTCAATAGAGCAGAAAATCTCTATTGATTGGCCTTATATAATATCGAATATTTGCTCAAATGATCGAATTCTGACAAATCAGGATTTCCGTCACCAAAAACCCCTACATACCAATTTTCATTGAAATCAGATGATAATCAAAAAATCTCGTTCGCCGTACTAGATACTACAGCTTCAATTTTGAAAATGAAATCATAATCTGCGACCCCAAAAACCTCCAGATAGCAATTATGAATGAATTCGAACCATCAATGATAGAACACACGTCAGCCATAACGGAGCTGCCAACTGGAATTTTTTTAACGAAATAATGATCTACGATACCAAAATCTCCTACATACCAATTATAAATAGAATCGGACCCTGAACACATCAACACAACACATTAAATAAAAACTTTTAAAAATATTTTGAAAAAAATATTTATGGTCGTAATAAATCGCATGGACGCTTCGGCTCCCAAAAGTGTCCCAAAACGAGTCTGCAAGAAGTTCAGCACAAAGTGCTCCGCTAAAATCATAGTAAAACTCAATTTAAATTGCTGTCACTTTGACGATTGGTCTGGTCAGAACTTCCAGTCACAGAGAGTGATACCAATATATTTTTTTCTACATATAACTGTTCTAAAGATTTCTTAATAGAATATTATTGTGTGTAGAAAGAACATTAATCAAGTTTCTGCATTCAGAGAGAAAATCGTTGAACTCTAAACTAACATCGCAACGCAAAACATTGAAAACGATGATTGTATCATCACTGTAATCTTTCGAATAGGCCTAATATAAGGACATAGATGCGTTCACTAGTTCTTGGAGGTGGCGCTGGCCGCGTTTCCATATTTCGATAACATTCATAGATTCATAGGTAAGGGAAGGCTTGGTGCTTAGTAATCCCTAAAAGTGTTCCGGAGTACTTTTTGGGATTACCAAGCACTGAGCCTATTCGTAAAATGCTCGAAGCACAAAGCCCTGAGCACTGGTTCACTAGCCCTGAGCACAGTGCTTTGGGACAGTTCTGCTAAATACGTGATCAACCCACAGGCAACTTTCTTGGATGCGAATTTCTTCTGTCAAGCGATCGACATGGAGTTGGTAACAATAGAGTCCGATGATGAGAATACCAGACTATACAATTACATCAGAGATACTCGTGAGTGACATTTTGATATTTTTTTGTTGTATAGTGAGTTATTATAGGATTGATACAGACCAAGAATAGAAAGTCGACTATGAAAGTTATTCGAGATATACTATAGAAATGTAGGTGCTAGTTTCTTCGTGAGTAGAATCAATATTTCAAGCCCATCATTCATTGACATTTCAATCCTGATTAGAAAAATGGAACAAGTTCATGCAAAATACACAAAGAAAAAATGAAACGAAATTTTTGTGCCTAACTAGTTTTTATTCCAATTGAACTTCTGTAAGTTCAATGTAAGAATTATTTTCTCATTGATACTCTGGCAGATCTCTCTTTCAACAAGATTTTCCCACGAACAATATCGAGGTGTTGAAGGGTTGCTTCCACTTCCAAGGAAGAACCAGTATGTTGATCTCAGTGTCCTTTGTATCTCAATTTGTTTCGATGCGTCAATGAATATCTGCACCACCATCTGTTCGTCTGAATTCTCCGGAGTCTCTGGGAAGGCAAGCTATATCAGCCTTTGTACAACCGATTCAACCTCATGTAGGCTCCGAACCAGCTTCTGTACTCGTGTGCCAGTTACAGCTCTTCTCCATGTTAGTCATTGTATCTTGAATCCCGAGGAGCAATCAGGTCTCCATACTCGTTATGCTGGTCTTCCGGGATTGTTGATCGATATAGAAACCATATCGACCACCTGTCAAAAGTTGGTGGTTTCAGGGAATTGTTTGATATGCCAACCCTGCTAGTCTACTCGACAAGTTGAAAATGGTCTAAAATAGAGATACTGCTCTCAAAATTATGTGTGATAGCTCATTGGATCCGGAATAAAGCTAGAAAATGTGCAGAAGCGTGTATTACAATAAAATTGCAAAAGTTATATACACTTGAAGATAAAAAAAAAGAATTTCTTTTTTTGCTAATATATCATAACCTATTGATATTTAAGGAATTTCAATGAAAGATTCTGAAAGAGGAGGAAATTTCCAATGAAGAACTCCGCTTCCCACGGAACTCTATCTCCATTAATTATGATTTTAATTTAACGTTGAATGGTTCGAGGACTTTTAGGTTGCGCGGCGTCAAAGCAGTACGACAATCAATTAATTTATGTAGTACTAAATATATTTTTTTCAATTTGAAAATGTGGTGTATTCGAACACTATGAATAATTCATTCCGTTTGAAGTTCTATTTTAAAATTGATTTTTCAACAAGTTAAACGATTGTTAACTCAACAAAATTTTCTCGAACTTCGTCTTAATTGTAAATGAAATTTTTTTTAAATATTGTCGTAAATGCTTCGTAGAGCCTTTTATATACATATCACATCACGCATGAAAGTTAAAATATTCATACTTTGTTTAGAATATTTTGTACTTGAACAAAATCTAAAATCAAGTAATGTTGTTAAAAATTGTTTTCAATCATCATATCATCGTTATTTTATCAATACAAGATGAATTGATTTGCAAAATTTCCGTTATTTGTTGATAAATTTTTAAAAAACAAATTGATCAATTCAATATTTTGAAATTTTTTTCATAACTCATATATTACAAATATTATGATTTTTGAAAAGTTTTCCTTAATAACAATTTTCAATTGTTTATAATCGTTTTTTTTATATTACTATTGTTTAAATAGTTAGTTAACAAATAACTTTTTTTCTAAAAATCATAATTGACAGTCCTCTATGAAGTAACAAAAATATATTTTTTTTTTATCAACAATTCCATTGTTTATTAACTTACCAATGAGTTATAAACAAATTTTCAACTTTTTAGATTTTTTTTGAAACTTCCAGAATTTAATTTTTGGGAATTCGAATTGGGAAAAATTGGGAATTTTTTTTTCTATACTTTGTTATATATGGTTGTTTTTGTAAATTTTAGAAGTTTCAGAAAAAAAATCTAACAAAGTTGAAAATTTGTTTATAACTAATTGGTAAGTTAATAAACAATGGAATTGTTGATAAAATAAAAATTTTTTTTACTTTTATAGAGAACTGTCAATTATGATTTTTAGGAAAAAAATTTTAAAATTAAAAAAAAAATTAAAATTTTTTAAGGAAAATTTTTTTTAAAAAAAATATTTTAAATAAAATTAAAAAAAAAATTTCAAAAATATTGAAATAATCAATTTGTTTATGAAAAATTTATCAACAAATGGCGGGAAATTTTTTTTTTGCAAATAAATTCATATCGTGTATTGATAAAAAAACGATAATATGATGATTAAGGAAAAAACTATTTTTTTAACAACATTACTTGGATTTTTTTGTTTTTGTTCAAGTACAAAAATTATTATAAACAAAGTATGAATATTTTTAACTTTATGGCGTGATCTTGTTGAGTATGTATATAAGAAAGGCTCTACGAAGCGAGAAATTTTTACGACAATTATTTTTAAAAAAATTTCATTTACAATTAAGACAGAAGTTCGAGAAAATTTTGTTAGTTAACAATCGTTTAACCTGTTGAAAAATCAACTTTAAGTAAAACTTCCGACGGGAATGAATTATTCATAGTGTTCCGAATACACCATAATTTTTTCAAATAAAAAAAAATATATTTAGTACCTCAAATAAATTAATTGATGTGTCGTACTCGCTTTTGACGCCGTGCGCGCAACCTAAAAATGTCGCTCGGAGACCCAATTTCAGCGTTAAATTAAAATTATAAATAATGAGGATAGAGTTCCGTGGGCGTGAAGTTTTCCATTGGAAATTTTCTCCCCTTTCAGAATCTTTCTTTGAAATTTCTCAAATAATGATTGTTTATGAAATATTGGCAAAAAACAAAATGCGATTTTTTTTCATCTTCAATTGTTTATAACTTTTGCAATTTTTTATGTGCTAAAACACGCTTTTGGCACATTTTTCTAGGCGTGATTCCGGATCCAATGAGCTATCACACATAATTTTGAGAGCAGTATCTCTATTTTAGACCATTTTCAACTTGTCGAGTAGACTATGCCTAGTTGTCTGGGATCTCCATTGAGCAACTTTTTTTTACAGAGTAACATTATTACGTATTCACTCCTAGCACCACCCTTTTCTGTTTTTGCTTCCTTACGGACATCCTCAACTCCTTCCCTAGCTGTTTCACGTACCGTACTATTTTTATATTTTGTTTATTTCGCTCACTTCTCCTCCTCCTTCTATGACCATGGTGAGAGCTGGTTCCGGATAATTTAGGCCTCTTTATTTGGGACCGTTGTGCGCCCACGTGGTCTATTTCTCCCATCGTTCTCCTGACTGTGTTGAATTGAGCATAAATTATATCAACATGTTCCTACAGTTCCACGATCAATCCCTCAGTTTTCTGGGGCATCTGCTCGCAAAATGTTCTATTTTGCTTTCTTTGTAGTCACTCTTTTCTGTCTCTGATATTTTTCCCCTCGGCAAACTGCTGCTTGATGATTTTCATCATGACCTCCATCTCATCGTATTTGTTTCTTCTATTTACTATTAATGTTCCTCAAAAAGCCATCAAACTATCACGAATCTAGGGTTCCGGGCTGCCAAAATACGGAACTGTTTATTCTCCGTTTATTTCACAATATCAAGTCAATCATCATTCACTGACATCACACCACTCACTACACTGGAAATCTCATTCATTTCACGTTTTTATACAGTATCGGAAACATTTCATCTGGGGTATAGACAGAAATCTACACGAGCAACAAGGAACGCAATGATATGATAATACCACATAAACAAGAGAGACGCACTGCTGTGCGCCCCTCCTGTTACCCCACCCGACGCATTAACTGACCACGTGGCAATGCGACACAGCGCACAGATCGCCGAGCCGTGGTCGCGAAAACACAAGATCGTGACAATTATTACTTTTTGAAACATGCCGTCTATTTGCACAACCGCAGAGAAAGTACAATAATTTCGGCTATTGTACTTGTGGTTTGTTCGAACATTTAATAAAATAATTCCGTACACAAAATATTCAATTTGGTTTATTTTTTCTTGTGAAATTTTTTTTCCTCTCCATTCAAGAAAAAATTGTTTTCTTGTTAGCAATAAGTTATTTGTTTTTATTGTCTTACAGAAATATCGTTTGCTTTTGTTTATGTTTGAGAATTTTCTTTTGTTCTCGCGGCCACCACGTCACCAAAGATCTTTTGATCTACCTGTAGTCCGACAGATTAAATTGAATCAATGATTCAGTTTGATTTGTTCAAATTATCTGAAGTGAAATTATCGTCAATAATTCTTCTTCATTGCACATTCTCCCGACTGCTGCTGGTATGATACTGACGTCTTGAGCTGACTGCCGGGACCGCCCTGATTCTCCTATCTTTGTGTCGTGACGTAAATATCCCTTCCTCGAGCGAGTCGAGGAGAAATTGTAATGCTCTCTCAACATAAAGCAAGCTATTCTGTACGCTCTTATGAAACCACCGTACCCAAGATAAATACTTTTCGATACCGTATATCACCTACTCATGACTGCAAACTTCCATCGAATGTTCAGGTCTAGAACAGATTATCTGATCAAATAATACTATTCCATTCAATGTGACTGGTCCATATGGATGAATCACAACGTTTTTGGTTATCTATTTTTTTTTCCTATATTCAAGATAATTTTCAGTCGACTTCTGCTTTTTTCAGTTGTTGGAGATAGTTTTTGGTCTTCTGGAACAAAGCTTGTGGACGATAAAACTTGGATTTGGCTATCTACTGGTAAAAGAGTCGAATATACTCACTGGCAACCTGGGGTTCCGAACAATAAAAATGCAAAATGCATACAATTAATTCAACAGAGGAACAAGGGTTTGATGTGGAATGACTTGGCTTGTACCACAGCGTTGCATTTCATTTGTCAGTCACCAACAAAGAAATATACGCATTGTCCATCGCCAGGTAATACTCTTTCTTTTTTTTTACAATCGCACAGGGAACATCGAATAGTGATGAAAATCATAGTTTGAACAACCAAAATTATTCATCTCAATGATATATTGTTGGTTTTTAATTGATGACTTTTTAAAACATATCATAAATGAGGAGATTCGAATTCATGTGATGGAACGATATCAGTCATTTACTATCCGATAAAATCATCGGGCCTTCATTATGTTGTAGTGCCATAACTCCATATGTGAGCCAAGTTTCAACAGAATTGGTTCACAGGTTTGAAATTAGTAAACCATCCCCTTAGAGGTGTTTTTTTCTTCAAATTCACATGGGATCAACTTCCAAGCATATACAATCATTATCTTCCGTAATTATTGGAGTAGAAGTCTGAAATTTTCACGATCGTTAGATATACCAAGGATGAGTCTAACTCTCTCTTGGGGTCGACCTGAGTGACATACACTGCGCGATTATGGGAAAGATAGGCTCAAAATTCTCACGAATTCGTGATCAGGACATCAACTTCAGTAATAATCCATATTTTTGCTGAAAAATCCAAATTTGTTTCACTTTTCATGGAAATACCCGCGTATCTTCCGTAATTATTGAAGTAGAAGCTGAATTTCTTTACGATCGTTAGATATACCGAGGATGAGTCTAAATCTCTTCTGGGGTTGACCTGAGTGACATACACTGCGCGTCAGGAGCGATGGATAGACCGATTTTTCCGAAAAATAGTTTTTGGGGGCAAGATAGGCTCAAAATTCTCACGAATTCGTGATCAGGACATCAACTCCTTCCGAATCGGATAACCCAGTACGAAGTTCGGCGTGATAGAATCGGTATATCGATTGAAAAGTAAAAATTCAGTGGGTGAACCAACAAGCATCCCCATTTCTCCTATCCTTAGAAGGGATTTTTTTTCCCAAATCTAAATGGGACCAACAAGTATAACCTATCCATCGAAAAAATATTATCAAAATCGGACCACTCTGCACAAAGTTATGCGTGGACATAAATTAAAAAAATATACGCGTCGACTAGAGAACCTCCTCATTTTTTTTTCGTCGCTTGAAAAATAGGCCTATTCTGCTGACACAGCGGAATGAAGAGCAATGAAATACATATTGATTGAATAATTTACACGTAATCTTGATTTATATTCCACATACTTTGATAATTATACCATTGCTCGAATCATTCGGATAATGAAACTAATGCAACATATTTTTTTTTATTAGGAAATGAAAACAGTCCTAGTACCAGCGCACCTGTGACACCTGTAACAGAACCAACTGTACCGCCAAAACACCAAGAGAAATATAAACTCAGTACAGACCAGGTTCGTACCAATTTATTGTTATTAAGTTCATCAATGTGGTCAGAAAATAACTCAATTTTTTACCTACTCGTTTATATGCATTGCAAACATCATAGTCCAAAAGCAATAAATAAATGGAATAAAATTCCTGAAATATTTCACTTTTTTATCATTTGCTGTTGAGGAACGATTCTACATATTTTGCGATGAATGTGAAACAATATTATGTATCACTCTGAGAATATACAGAGTGATTCAAAAGTACTTCGAAAAACTTCATGAAGTGATTCCTCACCATATTCTAATATGAATTGTCCGAATATATTTATGTCCGGAAACGCTTCGTGGCCAAGATACAGGGTGTTGAAGTTTTATTTTCATTTTCGTTTTTTTTATAACTTCCGAAATACTGACCTTAATCAAACTCAAATTGGTATTGAGAAGTTTTTTGAGGTGTCAAATTCGAACCTGATGTTATTATTGCTCTAACTTGTAGGGGGGCTACATACACGTCTTTCTCTCTTTTAAAAATTCATTACTTTTTTTAGCATACTTCCAGCACATTTTTCAGTAAAAAAATCAATTCCTTTATCATATCTTCGTAAAAAACTACCCCTGTTACAAGTTGCTTTAAACAACCGCAAACTCGTCACTTCAAATGTCCCCAAAAATGAAGATCTAGCGGGTTTAGATCGGGGGACCTTGGTGCCCACGCCTGGTTAGGTTCTTCGACACCCCTACCGATCCATCGATTTGGATAGACAGTGGCGGGCGATATTTTTGAATGATGGCGGATGGGGTGTCGAACGCTGGACGTACCCCGAGGGATGAATGCGTCAGTTTGAAAACGTGAAGGAACCAAAGGACGATGGCTACGATCCCATTGGACATAAAACTCCTGAAGGATGTGGAGGTACATCAAAACTCCTCACAGAAAAATGTGAAAATCCGTAGTCTATTCCTACAACCCTAAAACCAAAAACAAAAATGACTTCCAAACTAATAATGGATGTTCAAAACAACATCAAACGCAAATTTTTCCTAGATGATATCCCTGTCAACTCACCTCGACTGAGGGCTTCGGAAAAAATGAGAAGCCGGTGCCTCGTGGTACAACAAATGGAAATACTAGAAGTTCCAGGGCTAATTTAAAATATATAGCCAGAAAAATATTCCATTTCAACCGGGTTCTGGCATCTACTGAGTTCGGAAGGGTATTCTACAATTCAGATCCAAAAACTTGATAGTCCCTTTTTCCGAGTTGCACCGCCACTACATCCCCTTTTTTAGAGATCCTCGGGCACCAAGCACTCTCTCTCTCTGCCTTTACGAAAAAACATCCATTTTTCTCTTCTCATGCGCACTGCCAGCCAATAAAATAGCGGGAAAACCGATTCAGTGCAGGAATCGCCGGACTGAAACTTGGCAACTATGACACGCCGTATCTTGACTCCGAAAAGAGGAACAACGTAAGAGAAATTGGAGTTTGACATATGATTCAACTCAATTCGAAAACATGCAGTAGTAACTAAATATCAACTACTCTAAGAAAATCAAAAGACATATACTTAAACTATTTAGACAGCACAGGCTCGCTGAATTTGGCTAACAACTAAACCAATAATCATCAATATTCAAATTTATTCGGAGCGTAGGCAACCAATGAGGTGTTCTTTAGGTTGCGAAGCGATTGTTTGATCCTGGTTTCCCCAAACTACAGGGTAACGAAAAATTAAACGCTACAAGCGGAGCGATATCCATTATCATTGTCTACGCAGTGATGAAAAATGATGTCTCTATATTTCATGTTTAAAGCAACACGGATACGAAGTTTTTCAAAACACTGTTGTAGATTTTATTAGGCAAATTTCACAATTTCACGGGCCTCAGCTCTATACCTAAAAACAAAAGATAGCTCCGAACTAATTTTGTTCTTTAGAAATTCAAAATAAAAGTGAAAATGGAATCTCGGACGTAACCGTATAGTTACAAACCAAACCGCCTTTTCAATCCCTTCCGAAAGCGTCTTTTCCCTCTAGTTTCTTTCTTCAAATATCAAACGAGAGTGGGAAGAAAAGAGACAGCAAACGAACCACATTGATATTGACAGCAGTAAGGAATTTCCTGGCTACAACGCTAAAATGGGCCGGAGCCCCATCATGCATAAACCACATGCGGATACGAATTTCCAATGGTATATTCTGAAGTAGTACCCGCAATTCATTCTCTAGAAAGTCTATGTGAGTTGCGCCATTCAGTAGGAACGGAAGAAGAAAGGATCTATTAAGTAATTATCAATTATTGCCGCCCACACATTTACAGAAAATTGATACTGATAATGTCTTTCACTAACTGCGTGCGGATTTTCCTATCAAAGTTTGTGATAGCATTTTGGGAGAAGTTTGCCTCGTCCGTGAAGAGTACATATCTCAAAAATTGAGGATTTTCAGGAGCTGAAGGCAGTACTCGAATAGGAAATCGCTCCTGATGAATACGTCTTGCTTCGCGCGCATTGCTTTCTCGCAAGGCCATAAAAAAATGCATATCGGCTAAATGAGCATTATTGTTTGAATAATCCATTTTTTCAGAATAAGAAACTCACGGGAACTTCAACAAAACAACTAAACATTTAACTGTCACATAATATGTAATAACCCCATGACAGGTTTTGATGTCAGAAAACACTAATTTCAAAGTGTCTCTCCAAAAGAAATGATTTTAACTTTTTCCATCTTTGCAAAGTGAGATTGCTTCTTGAAAATGTGTTTCCCATTTCTTCCGGTCTTCCTGATGATCGTGGATGCGTGAAATGAATTTTCGTCGACAAAAATTTATTGAAGACCTAGTGAATGCGATGTCTCTCCTGCGTCAATATTACGAATGATTTCTGGTGAGTACTCTCTTTTGGAAAACATTCTTTTTTGCCTCATTCAACTTTATGAGTTCCTAATTGAGACTGGAATAAAAAATCAAATAACTATCTGAATGAAATTGCAAATTTCCAATTTTAGATTTTTTCTTTTGAGTTAGGGCCTTTCCAGAATATCTATCAGATGAAGTTCAATGTCCAGTGTGGCTTTAGCCGGGGAAGTAGTTGTTCTCTGTGGATTTTTCATTTTAATCGTGAATTTTTCAATTCACAAAAAAATCTTTCTATCAATATTCAATTGAGAATGTTTCCCTTTTCAACATGAATACTCCTCAAGAGGTTATCTTGACGATGGAAGATAGTGACTAAAGTTGATCTTTCAGTCGCAGATGATTCCACATCTGATTTTATGAACATCCTGTTTATATTTTCAACAAATCTACCAAAACTACTTACTGAAACGTCAAATTCATTTCCTAAGCATTATTGTAAAAAATGCAACATAATGGTAATAACTTCAACACGCATCGATTATCAAATAATCGACTTGAAATTTTCAAGTCCAAATATCTGGAAAACGGTTGCTAATAGCGACTTGTAACAAGGGTAGCTTTTTTCGTTGATATGATAGAGGAATTGATTTTTTTTCGGAAAAATGTGCTAGAAGTTATGAATCTTCAAGAAAGAAAAAGACGTGTAGGAGGCGTCCCCTACGAGTGAGAGCAAGAATAACATCAGGTTCGAATTCGACACCTTAAAAAACCTCTCAATACCAATTTTCGTTCAATTAAGGTCAGTATTTCGAAAGTTGAAAAAAACAAAAATAAAAATAAAACTTCAACACCCCGTTTTTTGGAAAACAAGCGTTCCCGGAAATATAATTATTTGAACAACTCATATTAGAATATTGTGAGTAATCACCTACTGAAGTTTGTCAAAGTACTTTTGAATCACCCTGTATGTAGTAGTTTCTTGATGAATATCGAAAATTAGTTTGAATTCTATTCTCCACTGTGTTCAAGAAGGAGAGAAAAAGAGAGAAACATTCTCAATTGAAAATTGAATTGAAGGATTTTTCTGGAAATTGAAAAGTCCATGACAATAATGAAGGTTATCTTGAACGATGGAAGATGGTGACTTGAGTTTATCTTCCAGTCGCAGATGATTTCACATCTGATTTTATGAACAGCAAGTTCATAATTTCGAACAAATCAATAGAGAAGAAAGTTTCAATTACTCACAAAATCAGGTGCGCAAAGCAGAAGGACGTTAAACGAATTGAAAATATAATATTCTTTCCGAGCTGATTTCCTAAGAGGAGGTATTTCTGTAAAGATTTCCGTCGATTCGATTGATAGAGCTTCAACCATGGAGTAAAACATTCCAAAACATGACTGCTTTAAATTCTGAAATAGTGGAAGAAAACGTTAAAATAATGAGAAAATTGTTTGACTGCAATCATTCTCAGTTGTAAAAATCACAAATCATTGTATAATCGTTCTCAGGGCACAAAAACTCACGATATCGTGAGAGTCGGTTTGGTGGCCCCAGTGGAAGACGAATAAAACACATACTCATGGATCCAATGTATGCAACAATATGCTCAAGCCAGGAATTAAATTCATATTCACAAACGTCGAGAGAAAGACAAGAAAGTATATTCTTCGAATATATAGTTATGCCATATCTGAAGGAGAACACAAAAAAATCAACTCATATCTCAACTCATTTGAGACAATTGGAAAAAGGAACTATCATATTGAAGACATCAGATAATGCTATTGCTGACTACATGCTCATGTCCAAAGTCCTTCCCACGTTACCGGGAAGTAAGTAAAACTCTGTGACCGCTTGGAAATCCACAACGAGTTCAGAGCAGACTTTTACAAATATGACGACTCGTCTAGGATTAGGAGAAGATCGAAACAAGTTTCGTAGAAGTGGAGTGGCTACCACAGTCTGTGGTTTTCATTACACTGTATACATTGCCAGAGTAAACACTGATGAAGATATTAGATAAATAAAACAGTGTAAAATTAATCTCCTGCATGTTATATATGCGATGAGAACAACTATTTGGAAAAAAAATTCCTTGTGGGTCCCATTTGGGAAGAACAACACAAAACATAGGAAGAGGTACGAGTATAAAGGTCGGTTTCTGGGAGGTGGTGATTTTGCGATATGACAAACAATTGAAACCCTCACAGCATTCAAGGAAGAGAATTCATTGAATATATTAGGTCTCCAAATATATTGGGCGCAAAAAAATGCTTTGTCACTATTTTAGATAACTATACTCATTACTCATTACGTAGTTGTCTTTGCAATTCACAATAAATCAGCATTTCCTGTGATTAGAGGATATTTTTCCATAGAAGCTGAAGCTCGATTGAACCTGAATGCATCCAAATTGAGATTTGACAATGGGGGAGAGTTCATAGGTCATAATATTCAGACCTGATAAATAGAGAGAGAGAGAGAGAGAGAGAGAGAGAGGGGGGGGGGGGAAAGAAATATAGAGATAATATCAAACTTTCCATTCTTGTATTTCCTCAACTGATTGGCAGATGGTACATTATTGCCGCCCTATGTGATTCATAGAAGTGTCCACCTTTATGACTCTTGGAGAGAAAATGGTCCAAGAGGACCTCCATGTTGTAACAAGCCGTGTTGTTGCTTGGGCACAAGATATAATCGCACCATAAGTGATTGGATGGATGGTGTGACCTTTCGAGATTGGTTTACCACTTTATTTTTGCCACATGCAAAACGTTCAAAAGGGAGAAAAGCTCTGATTGAGAATAATTTGTCATCTCACTTGGATGATGGTGTCTTGAAAATTTGTGTTGAAAACGATATTGATTTTATTTGGTTGGTTCCAAATTCAACCCATATTTGCCAGCCCTTAGACGTTGGGTTCTTTAGACCAATAAAAGGGGCATGGCGTGAAACACTAACAGATTTTGAATTGCAGAATCTGCGTCTAAGCACTATTCCCGAAGATATGTTTCCATCTCTTCTGAAAAGAAGAGAAGAAGAAGAAAAGCCTAAATAAAATGGACACCGTAACCGCGCGAGTTGTCAAACCAAACGAAACCAATCAGATACAATTTGAAACCAGCAAGTTAGAATCTGCAATCAAACGAAACTTGATCAATTTTTTCCAGAGTACTGGTATTCATTCTGCAGATCGAGAGCAGGTTTTCAAGAAGTTGCCACCAAAACAAGTTGCTGACCCTACCCCTATTGTCGAAAATGCACTGACAGCATTTTTGAAAGAGCAAAGATCTGGAGACGCAGTCCCTTCACAGAGAAAAATAACACGACTAGAGGTTCAACCTGGATGTAGTATATCCATGGCAGCACATGGACAAGAATCTGACGATGACGGAGATGGGGAGCTTGGAATCGACCGTCGTGCTTCTCTCTCTTCAATTCGCGATGTTGGGGAAGGGGAAGCCAATTCAGAAGATTTCGAAGTTGGCCAATTTATTTTGGGCACGTTTCACTCCCAACGAGGGAAAATAACATATAAATATGTTTGTAAGATCCTGGAAGTGGACTCCAACATTCTTGTTGTGGGATTGAAATCAGTAAGAAAAAGTAAAAGACTATTACGAGTTGTTCCTGATGACACCTCCGAGCTCAAAGCAAGTGATATTATCAAGTTTTTACCAAATCCCTCTTTGAAAAAGGATGATAATAATATCTTTCATACATTCAAAATTGATATTGAAGTTTTAGAAATGTAGCATATTATGTGAATTTTCATTTCCTTTTGTGTACCTATATTATTTCTGTTCCTTTCATAATGAATGAAGATTAGTTGGTAGAAAGGTCTTTAGTGTGATCAAACTTACACCAAATTGCTTTTCTGCCCTTGGAGACATGGGAAAAAATTTTAATTATTTTTTCAAACCTCTTTAGTGGGGTTACTTTAATATTCCGTTGAAAACGCTAGGGTGATCAAAGTAATCCCAATCTCAGGTATAACTTTGATCATCAACCCTTAATTTTTTTTCTCGAGTGTTTTTGAATTGTTTGCTTCCATATTTCCAAAATCGTTGGTAAAATAAAAACCGATATCGCAGTTTTTTTTTGCAAATTTTAATGCTGGAGGAGCAGAAGTTATTTCACTTTGAACTTAAAAATTGATCAATGTATGTATTAATGTGTATTAACACCACTCATGCTTTAATTTTGGAATTCACTCCTAAATAACTTTTTACACATCCTTCTTACTACTAGCGCAAACTACATATACTCAATCACTCAGTTCCGGCACAATATGCACAAAAAAGCCGGTTCTATGGAAATGATGCTCATTCTCCAACATATACATAAGCTCATCTTCCACAAACAATCATACTCAGATATGAAAGGCTATTCTCAGAAAGCATGAGTGGGGTTCATAAACATTTACGGATAGAGATTGTGTATTTTCCAGCCGAGGGGCAATTTGTTGACATATTTTTACGAAACTGGGGTATAAAAATAGTCCTATGAATTCAATCCGTTTTTTACACTTTGAAACACAACTCAATAGTATACTTCAACAATTATACTTGTTCACAATTGCAATGCTAAACAATAATTCCAGGACTATCCTCTGACTGATTGCCGAATTCTGACTGCTTTGCCTATCGCATATGACCCGCTATATATAGGACGGCCAAAATTTCCAGCGACGATCGGGAATATTCCATAACGTCATCGCTAACGGTCGAATTTTTTCTCGAGTCTTCGAATGGCAGTTATCGAACATTTTGAGCATGACATCATCGAAAACCGCCGTTTCTCGAATTTTCAAAAGGCGGTTATTGAACATGTGGAGCATGATATCATCGGCAACCAGCACAGGGGCATACCCAGGATATTTTAGTGATTTCCGTAACAATATTTACATAATTTCCACAATACACTAATGTTTAGATTTCATAATCATTGAGAATGGTCCTCGAATAAAGGTTTTTTTAAATAGGATAGGTGTTGAGAAGTTCAAAATTATCTTCGAAACATGTGATGAGTCTGATATCAGTTTTTTCTGTATAACTGTAAGAATATATCAGTCGATTGATAGGAATGTAGTTTGGAGTAAATTTACCACTCAGTATATGTAGTACAAGAGAAAGTTTCAGGAGAAAGTTCGAGAACTGAGAATGTCTATAGGTATAAACTGGAAATGCTCAAAGTAGTTAGTTCGCAAGCTTTCTCAGTTTGAGTTGTTTGCCTTGCGCTTTCAAATTAGAAAATGGAATGAGAATCATGGATTCTACTCATTTGTGAGAGTCCCTAAAAATATGTAATATTTTTGGAATAGCTATTTTTCAGAATCTATAGCCCAATTTTCTTAATCCCACGATGTTTATGATTTCTCGTAGTCTGATCAAATTGTACACTGAATTTGAGTTCATTGTGAGCTCTTGGACATAAACCAATATTCTTTTTGTGAAATGACTCCATCCAAGAAATCATTCCTCCATTTTATTTTTCCCCTGAAACCTTTTATTGTCAAAAGTTACGAACACTCACCCGTCATATTCCAAAGAATTGAAGATTGCATATTCCATGTGGTTATATCTGAGAACTCCTATAATCACTCCATGTTTAAAATAATATTTATGTTTCAGAAAACACTAATAGGTACAGAATATGAGGATTATCGCTGTACGAACGTTTCACTTTCAACGTTTTTTTTCAGTATATTCTGATGATTCACTCATTTCAATTTGCAGCTCGACTACACTCAATCACTTCAGGCATGTACGGATCAGTCCATGCAGCTCGTCAGTATACAAACTAAGGTGAAAAATGATGAAATCAACAGTTTAATTCAGAAAAGTGGTGAGTTTAACATATCAAATACCACTTCGAATGGCTCAGTTGGTTAGAGCGTATGGCTAGAGATCATAAAGTCGTGGATTCGACTCCCACTTGAGGATGCTTTTTATCTTTAATTCAATAATTTGTCCAATATGCCACAAAATTCCTTTCTCCCATTAATAATACATTTGAAATCAATGAACATAGGATAATAATAAAAAGGAGAAATGGAGGTTGTAGAATGAATGGAATCAGTTATTTCTTTGTGATTGAATGTATATTTTAACTTTAATTTTGAATTTTGTTAGATCATCGGGTAAATTATTGAATTTTGAGATTGCCTCATATGTGAATTTTTTCTGATCTATTATAGAATTAATAGCTCCGAAATGGGACCAGTTATATCATCTAATGTGGTGAGTATGAGTTCCGGAGTTTCTTGTTAATATGAAATTAGATTTCAGCCTTTCATTAATGATTTCATGAGCAATTTTCAGAGTGTTGATTGTGTAGTGTTCCTCTAAAGAAAATGTATTCATTTGTTGAAATTATAAACAGGATGTTCATAAAATCAGATGTGGAATCATCTGCGACTGAAAGATAAACTTTAGTCACTATCTTCCATCGTCAAGATAACCTCTTGTGGGGTATTCATGTTGAAAAGGGAAACATTCTCAATTAAATATTGATAGAAAGATTTTTCTGTGAATTGAAAAATCCACGATTAAAATGAAGTTATTTTTTGTGCATGTCTAACAGAAAACAACTACTTCCCCGGCTGAAGCCACGCTGGACATTGAACTACATCTGATAGATATTCTGAAAAGGCCCTAACTCAAAAGAAAA
Source organism: Gonioctena quinquepunctata (assembly GCA_018342105.1). NCBI lineage: Eukaryota > Metazoa > Arthropoda > Insecta > Coleoptera > Chrysomelidae > Gonioctena > Gonioctena quinquepunctata. The sequence goes on along the minus strand of JAFIRS010004341.1, from coordinate 38,312 downwards.
AATCTGTAATTGAAAATTTGCATTTTCATTCAGATAGTTATTTGATTTTCTATTCCAGTCTTGATTAGGAACTCATGAAGTAGAATGAGGCAAAGAAGAATGTTTTCCAAAAGAGAGTACTCACCAGAAATCATTCGTAACATTGACGCAGGAGGGACATCGCATTCACTAGGTCTTCAATACATTTTTGTCGACGAAAATCTATTTCACGCTTCCACGATCATCAGGAAGACCGGAAGAAATAGGAAACACATTTTTAAGAAGCAATCTCACTTTGCAAAGATGGAAAAGTTAGAATCATTTCTTTTGGAGAGACACTTTGAAATTAGTATTTTCTGACATTAAAACCTGTCATGGGGTTTGATAGATTGATTTGTTGAAATTATAAACAGGATGTTCATAAAATCAGATGTAGAATCATCTGCGACTGAAAGATAAACTTTAGTCACTATCTTCCATCGTCAAGATAACCTCTTGTGGGTATTCATGTTGAAAGGAACATTCTCAATTAAATATTGATAGAAAGATTTTTTGTGAATTGAAAATCACGATTAAAATGAAGTTATTTTTGTGAATGTCTAACAGAAAACAACTACTTCCCCGGCTAAAGCCACGCTGGACATTGAACTACATCTGATAGATATTCTGAAAAGGCCCTAACTCAAAAGAAAAAATCTGAAATTGAAAATTTGCATTTTCATTCAGATAGTTATTTGATTTTCTATTCCAGTCTTGATTAGGAACTCATAAAGATGAATGAGGCAAAGAAGAATGTTTTCCAATATTTAATTGAGAATGTTTCCCTTTTCAACATGAATACCCCACAAGAGGTTATCTTGACGATGGAAGATAGTGACTAAAGTTTATCTTTCAGTCGCAGATGATTCCACATCTGATTTTATGAACATCCTGTTTATAATTTCAACAAATCAATCTATCAAACCCCATGACAGGTTTTAATGTCAGAAAATACTGATTTCAAAGTGTCTCTCCAAAAGAAATGATTCTAACTTTTTCCATCTTTGCAAAGTGAGATTGCTTCTTAAAAATGTGTTTTCTATTTCTTCCGGTCTTCCTGATGATCGTGGAAGCGTGAAATAGATTTTCGTCGACAAAAATGTATTGAAGACCTAGTGAATGCGATGTCCCTCCTGCGTCAATGTTCGAATGATTTCTGGTGAGTACTTCTTTGGAAAACATTCTTCTTTGCCTCATTCATCTTTATGAGTTCCTAATCAAGACTGGAATAGAAAATCAAATAACTATCTGAATGAAAATGCAAATTTCAATTTCAGATTTTTTCTTTGAGTTAGGGCCTTTCAGAATATCTATCAGATGTAGTTCAATGTCCAGCTGGCTTTAGCCGAAGTAGTTGTTTTCTGTTAGACATTCACAAAAATAACTTCATTTTAATCGTGATTTTTCAATTCAAGAAAAATCTTTCATCAATATTTAATTGAGGATGTTTCCTTTCAACATGAATACCCCAAGAGTTATCTGACGATGGGAGATAGTGACTAAAGTTTATCTTTCAGTCGCAGATGATTCCACATCTGATTTTATGAACATCCTGTTATAATTTCAAAATCAATCTATCAAACCCCATGACGGTTTTAATGTCAGAAAATACTAATTTCAAAGTGTTCTCCAAAGAAATGATTCTAACTTTTCCATCTTTGCAAAGTGAGATTGCTTCTTAAAATGTGTTTCCTATTTCTTCCGGTCTTCCTGATGATCGTGGAAGCGTGAAATAGATTTTCGTCGACAAAAATGTATTGAAGACCTAGTGAATGCGATGTCCCTCCTGCGTCAATGTTACGAATGATTTCTGGTGGGTACTCTCTTTTGGAAAACATTCTTCTTTGCCTCATTCATCTTTATGAGTTCCTAATCAAGACTGGAATAGAAAATCAAATAACTATCTGAATGAAAATGCAAATTTTCAATTTCAGATTTTTTCTTTTGAGTTAGGGCCTTTTCAGAATATCTATCAGATGTAGTTCAATGTCCAGCGTGGCTTTAGCCGGGGAAGTAGTTGTTTTCTGTTAGACATTCACAAAAAATAACTTCATTTTAATCGTGGATTTTTCAATTCACAGAAAAATCTTTCTATCAATATTTAATTGAGAGTGTTTCCCTTTTCAAAATGTATTCGTTTTATCAAACAGTTGATTTGTTGGTTTATCATATCGAAAACGATACAGGAGTCCTGACGATTTCTTATATAATACAGAAATTTTGTTGAAACTATTTTTTTAACAAGATCCCTAAATCTTCATTGAATAGTTCATTCGACTGGGGATATGAAAATGAAGAATTAAATTTGTTATATATGTATTAAGTTTGGGACATTTTCTCAATGCACCAATAATGGGGGATATTTTTTGTTTGAGAATATCAATATCCTTGTCTCATTTCAGTTTCTCATCAATCCAAATACCCAGGTATTTGATTTGGGACGTTTGTTTCAAGCAATCATTCCTTATCCGGATATTTAGATTGATAGTTCGTTTATTGCGTTGGTGGAAAATCGTATATTGAGTTTCATTGGAATTTACAGAAAGGAGGTTAGAATATAGCCATTTTTCTATTTTCTTTATGACTTTGTTTATCGTATATTCTAGAAGTAAAGGGTTTTTATGTGCATATAAGAGAACTTCATCATCCGAATATATGGTATATTCACTAGTAACATTGATTTTGAAAATATTTTGAATATATAATAAATATAAAATTGGACCTAACAAAGATCTTCGAGAAACTCCATCATTTATATATCATTTTTTGGATTCAAAATTATTTACTTTGGTTCTAATGGTACTATTATTGAGGTGAGATTTAAGTAGATTATTTGCCACCCTCTGATTTCCATCAAATCGAGATATTTCAAAAGAATTATATGATCAACTGTATCAAAAGCTTTTTTTGAGGTCCAAAAAAATTGCTATTACATGATTTTCTTTGTCAAGTCTCTCTCGTATAAAATTAATTACTTGTAGTACTGCTGCTTGTGTTCCACTCTTTTCTTGAAAACCAAATTGAGTTCAATCAAATCCATATTTTTTATTTATGGAGTTTACTATTCTTTTTTTGATAATTTTTTCAGTTATTTTGGAAAATATGCTTAATAATGCTATGGTCCTGTGATTGATTGGATTATGGGCTTCTCCACCTTTATATATTGCTCTCATTGATACATGTTTTAATTCATGGGGAAAAATTCCTGTTATGAAACTTTTATTGATTGATTTAGATAATGGTTCTGCCACAACATTTTTTTATTCTAAAATACCTCGTTTAATCAAACCTTCTGGATCAGGGCTTGTTTTTCTTCAGAGTATCAATTATATCTATAATTTCATATTCATCAGTGGGGAATAGTAACAATGTTGAATTATTTTTAGGTGGTGGTATATCATCATTAGTTATTATTATATTATATTATATTATTATAAAATGATCTCAATTTTCTTGGTGTATTCTCACAAATAGTTGAAAAGTTTAAAATAATTTTCCCTGCTATTTCTAAATCACTATTGATAATTTGGGCATTCACTAATAAAAGTTGAATATCTGTTTTTTTTGGTGAATTTTGATTTGTTTTTTATACAATAATTTATTGATTCCCATAGTTTTTTTTTCAATTACCTTGTGATTCTTCATTTTTTTCATTGTAATATTCAGTTTCAGTTCTTTCAATCATGGCATTGACTTTCTTTCTCTGAATTTTATATTCAGTGAATAATTCTTCATTTTCTAAATTTTCTTTGTTCTAGAATATTGGCCACCGCATCCGTTGTCGAGATCTGGTGAAATATAAATTCGAAAGTTACATGTATCGCCTGTTCACACCATTGAGGATATAGTCGAGAAGATTGATTTCGCCATTATCAGGAAGTCAGGGAATGATCCTGTACTGAATGACAGATCGGTTTTTTCGTTTCCGTCCCTCACCTTTGATGATCTTATATAAAATGTCAGCATTACTTATTATTCCATCGTTTAATTTTCTAGGTGTCATCGAACCTTTCTGGACATCAGGAAATCGAATTGCTGATGGAAAAACCTGGGTTTGGTTGAATAACGAAAAGATCGAATACTTCAACTGGAATCAGGGCGAACCCAACAACTTCGAAAACATTGAATATGCCATAGAAGTTTTCAAGGCTGGCGCTGACACAAAGTGGAATGACACGCCCCTCGATTTCAAGAATAGGTACATATGTGAAAGTATCATCACATCGGGCTGCGGTAGTCAGTGTTGTTCTTCAGTTGTCAATGTTTATGTCAACAACAACGTGATTTCTTCGAATCGAACAGAGATCAAGAAGATATACAGTTCTTCAATCTCCGAGCCAGGACAGTCGTACGATGTGGAAGTCAAAAATAATATCAACGATAAACATACATCACAAAATGGTTTGGAGAAAATACATTCTCGAGGACATCACACTTCAGAAAAAAAACATAGTGGTACACATCCTCAATTGCACTGAGTATGACATATTATTTGAATATCATATATCATGAAAAAATTAAATTTTGTAATGAAATGATTTTTGGCTTTATTCTTATGATTCCACCCCCTTTATGTGTGACTTTGACATAATTATCAATAATCTGTGGTAGAAGTCCATTGTATCTCGAAGTGGAGTTGAGTATGAGTATGATTTTACGAAGTAGAAAAACTCAAAGTCATCTCCACAATTAAATATCGCAATCGATTAGTGATGTGATGGTGGATAGGTGAAAAATCATCGATGAGAACATGTTTCAAACCTCTATAGGTTCATCATCAGCGGGATGTAGAATTCTACAATAAAAGAAGAGAAAAGAAGTCAAACCATAGGTAGTGAAATTCAATATGTGTTACTTACATGGAGAAGAAAAAATGATGGGTAAAAAAATATCATTAATTATTAGTCAAGAGTTCATAATTGAAACAAATGACAAAATGATGGTTTGCCTCTAAAAGTTGAATATCCCTATTTTGAATCTGGGGAGGCTAAAGACATTAGCCGATATAGAAGAACTAAACGACATTTGGAACGTGGAACAATGGTAGCAATGAGTTGTGATTGACAGCACACAAGGAGCCATTCATCAAGCAAACTGAATTGTCAAAACACCACCATGGAGCGATGACAGAAGAACAACATGCACAGAACAATGATGAAATAGAAGTAAATCCAACCGAAGCAAATAGTATTATGTGCAAAGAGCTCAGATGTCACCTATCTATATTCATAACAAATATATAATAGCTGAGAGTAGAACATTTATGTATCAAATTGAAGATCAGTGCATATATGACAGACTAGTTATTCCAACGAACGCCATGAAGTGTGACCTGTACTGAAGAAAGGAATACCACAACACGGAGCCAACCGGACTAACACCTGTCCAAACGAATGAATCTACAATGACATAGAACAATCATTTTTTTCGGAAATCAAGGCAAGAAAGAATTCTTATGGAATGCAAGGGAATTAAACAAATTTCGGCAGTCAAATTGTACTTGTTCGTTTTGAGAAACAAAACTCTTGTTTTCTCCATGTAAGTAACACATATTGTATTTCACTACCTATGGTTTTACTTCTTTTCTCTTCTTTTATTGTACAATTTTACACTCCGCTGATAATGAATCTATAGAGGTTTGAAACATGTACTAAGCGATGGTTTTTTACCTATCCACCATCACATAACTAATCGATTGCGATATTAAATTGTGGAGATGACTTTGAGTTTTTCTACTTCGTAAAATAATTATCAATGTTTCCATAACACTTTCCATTTGACGCCAATGAAAAGGGTATTCTGAAAGTTGATATCATCAAATAATGTGTTGTTCATTTTTTGAGAAGCAAACGTCTATGACCACACCGCAGCTCCGATATCCAAACCTGACAGTTCATTTTCTGGTTCAAATTGGTAACTTGGGAAGATCACGGTTTCACGTGCCGAGAACAGATTGGGTGTAAATATAAAGAGAGAGAACCACTCATTCAAAATGGAAAGTGGTACTAGATTGTCGTGGCTAACGAATACAAATGGTTCTTTGTAATTATTATTACTTACAAGCTATTATTTAGTTTCACCTGTCCCGACGTTTGTCATCAAATCTTACAACTTAAATTTGACCCAGTTCTAGTTGTTCGATTAACTTGAAATTTGGCGAGTGTTCATAGTTTCCTTTACAATGCATTATGCATTTGCGGGAGGAAAAAAAATCAACAAAATGTCGGCTCCAAGATGGCGGACGCGATTTGTGTTTATGGTCCGATTCGATTCAAAATTGGTATGTGGAGGTTTTCAGGGTCGAAGATTTTGGATTTTCTGACAAAATCCATGAAATCAAAATGACGGCTTCAAGATGTCCGATGATTTCTGTGATTATGGTCCGATTCTATTCAAAATTGGTATGTGGGGGTTTTCGGGCTCGGAGATTATTAATTTCTTGTCAAAATTCACAAATTTGAGATGGCGGGTTCAAGATGGCAAACGACTTCTGTAATTACGGTCCGATTCGATTCAGAAATGGTATATGGGTGTTAGGGATTTTTGGGGTCGAAAATTATGAATTGAGTCGAAGATTATTTGATTTTTTGTCAGAATTCAAAAATTGAAGATGGCAGCTCCAGGATGACGGACGAGTTGATCTTCAGATGGTCTCCCCGTTGAAGAACTATATTGCCCAGAACTCTGAGGATCGGGGCGTGTCGGGCTTGGCAAAGAAGCGAGTCGCGGCTGACGTGCCGGGCCTGGGCGAGGTGAAGTATCGATGCTCCGGTGTCGGTTATGGATCCGAGTTCGGTCCCGTGCCTTGGCCTCTCACGGAGCCGTCTTGCTGCGAGGCCCTGGAATCGCCCGCAAAGGGTGGCTGGGTGTCCTCTTCGGCCGCCGTAACTCGGGGTGATAAGGCGTCACCACACCAAACCGAGAGACCGACCTCAACGGGGGGAGCGTACCACTTCCTCGGGCATGACACAGCCTCCTCGTGGCGGAGCTGGATAGCTTTTCCGATTGTCGTGGATTGGGAAGGTGAACTAATGTGTCAAAACTGGAGGCGCAGCACCGCCCAGCCCTTGGAAGGTTTGGAAGGAAGGAGGCGAGCGCAAGAGACTTCCAAATCAGAAGGGGGAAATCAAAAGGCTGCTGGAGGAGGCGAGTCGGGGGTCCGAGCGGCAAGGACCCGAGGCACAGCCGCTAGAGGGTCGGAATGGGACGATTTGTCAGTCGGTGGATCAATCGTAGGGGGTTGTGTATCCGGCCTAGCCTAGTATCCGAGGCGATTCCAGGGTAGTGAGGAAAGCCGTTTGAGGTGTCGGGTGACTAAGTTGAACCATTCTAGTATCCGAAGGCTAGTTGCTTGGCAGACCACACGCCGACAAGCCTGTAAAGTTGTAAAGCGACTACCCAATCCCAACATGTATGGGCAACGGGCGTAGCCTACAGCAGGAGATGTGTGGTAGAAACTATATGTTTCGGCGTTGACCCATACGACGTGGCTTCGCCGACATGGGTACTAAGGGGAGGGGGCCCTTACCAGCCTGGCACTGGTAACCCCTCCATGTGGCGTCGGCCTCTTAGGGGCAAGTGGTTTCGCCAGGGGGAATCAGGTGGTCACGTTACCCAATCAATGTGAGCGCAGTGGTCTCATGAGACTGGGGGGGTCCTACAGCTCTACCAAGCCACTGGAAAAGGCGTTTGAGGTGTCGGTCCTGATCAGCTGTGCGGTATTTCTGTGACAATTGCCTTACAGTGCGGAGTTTACTACTGGGACTAGTATCCGAGCCGAAGGAGGTGGTGCCCGACTAGCGGGCCTTAAAAGCTGGGAAAAGTTTGACATAATTAAATTGAACCGGTTCAATATAAGAAACGTATTAGGAAGTATTTTTTTTAATTTTCATTTCCATATTGGTATATCTAAAAGTTTTTTCATTATTTCTTTTTGAATTGAATAATGAGAATGAAATATTTTCAGGATTATGTCACAGATAAAACGAGGCAGATATGGTGAGTGGTCCGATAAGGATATGGAAATGGCCATCAAAGCTTACAAAGATGGAGTTGGATTAAATGAGTGCCAACGAAGATTTGAAATCAATGAATCAACTCTATCAAGACATATTCGACAAACAAATGGGTACGAGAAATGATTTTGATGTTGAAATGGAAACATTATTAGTCAAACCCATTCTGAAGTTTGAAGAAGTGTTTTTTGGTTTAACAATAAAAGATGTCTGAAAAATGGCATTCCAACTGGCTGAAAAGCACAAACTACCTCATAAATTAAATAAAGAAAAGTGTATTGCTGGAACAAAATGGTTTCATGGCTTCATGAGACGTCATAAGGAATTATCACTCAAACAACCAGAATCTACTTCGCCTGCACGAGCAAGAGGATTCAGCAAGGGAAAAGTAACAGAGTTTCACAAACTTTTGGAACAGTTAATTGACAAATATAAAATAAATTGATGCGAACACAATATTCAATGTTCACGAATCCGGGTATTCCACAGTTCAAAAAAGAATGCAAAAGGTTATTGCTAAAAAAGGCAAAAGACAGGTGGGTGAAATTACTAGTGGTGAAGGGGGAGTTAACACAACAGTTGTGTGCTGTGCTGATGCTGCTGGCCTTCATATCTCCCCTAAGATAATTCTCAAAAGAGAAAGATATGTTCCTGAATTGGCAAAAGGTGCTTCCAGTGAAAATATTTGTCATATTTCTGACTCGGGTTACATCAACTCTGAATTATTTCTATTTTGGCTTAAACATTTTCACAAAATTGTGAAAAGTGGCCCCAACAGAGATGTTCTCTTGCTATGAGATGGGCATACAACACATAGCAATAACTTAGAAGCTTTAGAATTTTGTCGCGAGAATCATATTCATCTTCTTCAGCTACCGGCACATACAACACATAGACTCCAGCCCTAAGATGTAGCATTTTTCAAACCACTACAAAGTAACTCCGTGCAGGCACCTTGGTTGAGGGCCCATGTTGGACAGGGGATTTCAGAACCTATTAGTGAAGCATATGGAAGGGGACAGCTGAAAATGCTTTTTAAGCAGCAGGTATTTGGCATGTCAATATGAATCTTTTTCCAGACCACTTGTTTGCACCTTCCCTTGCAGTCGAGCGATGAATAGAAAAACAAAATTCCGTAACACAAGAAATACCCGAAGACGAAACAACACCAAAATTTAATAGTCAGGCAGGTCTGTCTTCATTCACCATTGTGTTCGAAACAAACAAAACACTTGAAGACAAAACAGCACCAATATTAAAAAATAGTTGGGCTGGTCCATCTTCATCAACCATTGTGTCCGAAACACACAAGACACCTGGACAAAGCAACACCATTATCAAATAGTCAGGCTGGTCCATCTCCATCTACTATTTTGTCCGAAGTCAGTCCTAACACATTTAATAAAAGTTTAGAAGAGATATGTCCCCCTCCACAGAATTCTGAAGTCAGTGGTAATACAAAAAAACGTTATCGTACGTCATCAGCTGTAGAAATGACTAGAACACCATACAAATATGAGTTGGTCGCTAAAAAAAGAAACGAAAAGTGTGCAGGAATCGAAGAAGACGAGATTTTTATCTGTGACATATGTAAACATTGATTTCTAATATGGGTTCAAATTTGGTTACTAGTGGTTCATTTTAGGCTAGCGGTAGCCTAATTTGAACCATTCTCCTCAAAATTGTTTTATATTTGGGATTCAAAAACGTTCTGTTTTTTGTTTTTTTTTGTTCGGTAAAAATAAAAGTTTATATATTTCTCTATCGTTTGAGCTTAAAATGTGTGCTAACAATTCAGTAATACCGGAATTATTGTCATTCCTTTGGAAGTGGTTCAAATCAGGCAACTCTCCCCTATTCCGTGAGTAATAGATTCAAAAAATTGTCGCATCTGTATTCGAAATGAAAACCTTGCGCGACAAGCTCTTCAATCTATTACTCACGGAATAACCTACGTCACACATCCAAAGCAATTATTTTGTACTTTTTAGGGTATTTGAATGAAAGCTTGTTTTTAAAAAATTTTTTTTTTATTATTTTATTTGGTTTGATATTGAGCATATGTAGCCAGAAACAAATTGAGATGAAAAATTATTATATTCAACAAATCCAAAATGCCTGTGTATTCACACTGTCAGAAACGCTTTTTTCAACGGGAGGTAATTCAATATATTGAAAGGAGATACTGCGTCAATGAATAAGTTCCGTTCTAGCTTAATCTGTACATTTACTGCAGCTGGGAGAAATGTTATCTGACTCTGCTAGCTAGCGTCACAAGGGGGGGGGGCGGTCGCAATCGAGCGCACGTACCCCCTCATTGCACGTTATCCAAACCAATCTCATTACAATGAAGTTTTTTTTTTTTTTTTTATGTTCTGGTTTCCACGGAAAGGGATATCCTGTAATGTTCAGAGAACATCGTGGGAACCTAGGGAAAGAAGGTAGGAGTTGGGGTTCTTTTTAAATTTCTGAAGGTTGTATGCCTCGGGGAACACCTCCCTAGGCAATGAGTTCCAAAGCCTCGCTGTTCGTTGGATGAACGAGTCTTTGGAAAGTGATGTTCTGCAGGTCTCCAAAGTGATCACGAAGGGGTGTGATGACTGAACTTGACGGGTTAATCCCGAAGAGACTGCCAAAGCAGGAACGATTGTTGATATTTCAGAAGAGCATCGCCCATGAAAATATCTATAAAATAGAGACAAATCGCCAACTTTTCTACGGTGTTCCAGACAAGTGAGCGAGTTTGTAAGCGAGGCATCACCGACGAGACGAATTGCCCTTTTTTGGACAGAATCCAATAGCCTCAGTTGGAATTTATAACCAGATAATCAGTCCAGCTGTGACATAGGCCTGCCCAATAATCTGTAGCCTAACTCAAACCCAACTATTAAGGTTGGAAAGGCTGCAGAATGAAGCACTGCGTATCAATTCTAATAGCAACAGATACATTCGGTTGGATGATCTACGCGAACTGGCGGGAGTAGAGAAACTTGAAAATTTTATTATGAAAATATTCGTTAAATTCTACGGTAATCATCCCCTCAAAAGTTCGCTTAAAACTAATATAAAAAATATCAGGAAAGATACGCCAAGGAAACATGGGGTATTCTATCAAAACTTAGAGTTGTACAGGGAAATCATGTGAAACAACAAGTTAATAGTAATTACAACCCCAAATAAGTTTCTGAAGCCGCTTTTTGTTTATATATTTCAATTTCTGGCAAATAGCACTAATTGTAATCAATCACAATTAAGTGCTTAAATCAGGTGGTTTAACTTCCCCAAGCAGAAGCTGCAATTCCTTTTCTCCTCCCAACCCTCCACAAGAAGAGGAGCAACAAGAAGAGATTGTATTACTCGTACATATTGGTAAGGTTTTAAGAATGTAGGTGTAAATATTACTCAATAAATGTTATTGGATTGGAATGGTGGCTGATTACGTTGACGAGAGTCTTATTGATAGATAGATCTTTATTTAACTACGTTATGTTAAAAAACATTTGTAGCAAGTCAGGTAGCAATTGAATAAATACAGAAAATAATAATTCACAATTGAAATACAATAACAATAAAAATAAAATAACAATAAAAATAAAATATTGCGTGTACACATATGTAGACATTACGATAAACCATACACATAGTATAAGATAAGATAGTTGGATCAAATCACATCCCGGTGGGTCAGCCATGTACTCAGCGATAGTGTAGTAACACTTTTCTGTAGTATCACTTTGATAGAGTTCTTGAACGTAGCTTGGTTTTGTTTTTAGTGTGGTAGGAAGTATATTGTAAAGATCAACATTCATTGAGTTTTTGAGAGACTTATTATATTTAAATCTTTGAGACCTGATCAGATTCGCGTTGCGTGTATTATAGTCATGGTAATTTGAGTTAGTCAGGAGTTTTTCTTTATTTTCATGAATCTCGAGCAAAGTCTGATAAATGAACAGAGTTTGTAGAGGCATAATACTGAGTTGGCAGAATAATGGCCGACAAAAATCCCTATAACCCGCACCACAGATTATTCTAATGGATTGCTTTTGAATTTTAAACAATTTTTCAGAGTGAGAGGAATATCCCCAAAGGGTCAATCCATAGCTGATATATGATTGGATAAGAGCAAAGTACGCAGAAAGAAGGGTATTTTTATCAACAAACGATTTCAGTTTTCTCAGAAGAAAATTGTGAGTACTCAATTTGAAACAAGTATTTTCGATATGTGGTTCCCAGCATAAACTATCGTCAATAGTTAATCCTAAAAGTTTAGCATGGTCACCTACTGTTACTTTATTGTTTGTCGAAAAATAATATGTTTTGTCTTATCTTTGTTTAATTTTAATAAGTTGTGGGTAAACCATTCTAAGGAGGTTTTCAGCTGATTTCATCGAATTTATAGCGATTCATAACTGTTTTCAGAGCTTATAAGAGAGCTATCATCAGCAAAAAGCAATACCTAAATGAGGCAACATATGACAAAAAAAAATCATTGTATAAATTATGAATAGAAGTGGCCCCAGAACCGAGCCTTGGGTACGCCTGTTTTAACCAGATTAGCTGGGAGGTTGTTTCATTGATAGTAACATCTTTGACTCCTCTTCTGGAGATAAGACTCCAATTAGTTTTAAAGATACCCCTGTACTCCATATTGGGAGAGCTTTATTCATAGGATATTGTGAGAGACACAGTCGAAAGCCTTGCTCAGGTCACTAATGTTACACCTGTTAGTTTACCCTGTTCAAAGCCCTCGACTATCTCTCTCACAACCCTTGCTATTATGAGTAGTAGATCGTTGTTGACGGAATACGAATTGATTATTGCTTAATAGTTTCTCAAAATATTTGTTCAACCTTTGCTTTAATATAATTTCAAAGATCTTGCCAATGTAGGGTACAATAGAAATTGGCCTATAGTTCTCAGCGTTTTCTCTATCGCCCTTTTGAAAAATAGGTATAACTTTGGTGAGTTTCAGCTCGTCAGGAAAAATACCATCCACAATACATGTATTGAATAAATCAGTGAGAGGATCAATTAGTTAAAAGGAATTTTCTTTGATTATTTTGCTGTTAAGTTCATACATGTCAAAGCAGTAGGTATTCTTCAACTGGTGAATAGCACTTTCTACCTCATGAGGGAATATAGGTTCAAAGAAGAATGAGCCTGGCACTTTGGGCTTCAACGAATCAGGAATTGATCCATCATAATAGTAATTATCATCGTTTAAAGGCAACTGTCTAATAATTATATCAGCGACCTGCGAGAAATAGTTGTTGAGATGATCGGCTGATAGACTTTCAGATACATTTTTGGTGGAGTGTTTGTTTCTCTCAAAATTAATAAGTTTCCAGCTGTCCCTTGTTTTATTAGAAGAATTATTCAAGAAATTATTGAAAGATTTTTTCTTTGTAGTTTAAATTGCATGTTGGTATTCTCTGGTCATTTGTTTGTAAGTATCATTAAAAGTTGTATTATTTGTGGAGTCACGAATGATTTTGATAGTTTGCAGTGTGTTCCTAATTTTCCTAAGATCGTCGTTGAACCATTTTATGGGGTTTCCTTTTTTGCCATACGTTTCAGATAAGGGAAAATGGGACACGGAAAGCTCTTTGCATATATGCAGTATAAATTTGGCTTTGTCAGAGGCCGTTCTACAACTGTAGTATGGGTCCCAACTTGTGTTTTGTAAGGCATTTTTAAAGTTTTCCATGCTAGCAGGAGTGATTTTTTTTCTGAGGTTTTGTTTGGGAGTTACAAAAGAAACGTTTTTAATGGTGATATATTGGGCATAGTGGTCAGAGAGGCAAGGATCAATAATGCCACTCTCGTATGTTTCATTCTCAAGATTCGTGAGGATGTTGTCTATACAAGATTTAGAGCCGTTATCAACCCTGGTATATTGAGATGTGGATGCATCTAGACCGAACGAGTTTGTTGAACAGATGAGGTTCGACAAATTTAACGACGATTTGCGAAAGTCAATGTTGAAATCTCCCAATAAAATAACTTTTTCAAATCTTCTGCAGACTGATTTGTTGACATTGCTCAGAATTCGCTCTAAATTAGAAAAGAAATCGGTGCAGTCCGAAACGCATGAGGATCTGTATAGAGTGAGGACAGCAATGTGCAAAGGAAGTAACTCAATGCCACATATTTCTATGTCTCTTTCTTTACAAAAATCTGATAGTGATAAGGGTCTACATTTGACTTTTTTTGTTGCAAAAATGGCAACTCCACCATGGATGTGCTCCGTCCTACAATAATGTGCTACCAACTGAAATACATAATATGTCAAAAGAATGATTTTCAAGAAACAATGAAAATCTGTCAATTTTGTTTGATAGTTTACGTACATTCAAATGAAATAGAGTTAGATTTTCTCTTCCTGGATCGGAGATATCTGAGCCAAGCATCATCGGGCACGTTCAGCACTTGAGTGACCACCTGACAAGGAAGGTACGCGTTGAAATACCCCAACAACCGCAGCGTAGTAGCATATTTGCAGCTGTAGGTGTCTTATCAATGTGTACGAGATGAGACGGTAGATATACCGTCCTTCGGAGGGGACGTCAAGATGGCGGTCGTTCATAGATGTTTAGCTCGTTGAAGAACCCTTTTTCTGAAACAACAGAGGATTTGGCAGAATTTTCTGTTAGAAAAAGTGTGCTCACCAGCGTCGGTGTTGAGCCCTTTCCGCAGGAATAGACCAACGTTAAATGAAGTATTAAAAAAAAATCGACTAATCCCACCTCGACGAAAAATATGAATAACGTACGCATAGTCATTGGGTGTGAAAGTGGAGCTACTTCACATTTCGAATCCATATCTTCAGGATCCCAGGGTTATTTGTTAGCAGATCGAATGGGAGTTCACCCCGTTCAAGCTTGTTGAAGCCCATAATTCAAGAACCAGCGATGCAAAGTCCCTCAAATATTGATGCTCCATCCGATTTTGTGTTCGTATAGCAAACATCAACAACATCAGAACTCATTGACTGTTGTACTATCTTTGCAGATGATGCATCCTTATTACATGACGATAAACAAAATTCAGATTAACCTGCATTCAAACTAAATTCTTTATCACAGAGCCAGTTAACAACATTTTGAGTTCATTGTCCATATATATGTGCATTTGATGCAAGTTTCCACCTGTAACCTGTATGTCAACCATAAACAAAATAGTTTTACATTTTCGAGTCTCCTTTAGCATATCATTGATGTCTAATAAAAACGATAGTGGGCCCACAACTATCCCTTGCGGTACACCATTTTCCACATTTAGAGTTTCCGACACACAATTTCCATATACTAAACCCTCGACTTCATTACACAAGTGAAAACTGAACCAATTAAAAACGTTATGTCTTACTGCTATTTGCTCCAATTTCTTATCAATAGTTCCCTATCCGCTGTTCTGATGAGTCTTTTGAAATCTGAAAATAACGCTGAACTAAAGTAATCACAATCATTGGGTCATCACAAATACCAACAACAACAGGCTCACACGAGTTATCTGCACGAAAACCTGATTGGTTAGGAACTATTATTTCATTAACGACACAATAGTTGAGTAGCTATACTTAAACACACAATCCCATAATAGTTTTCGTATATAGTACTGTTTCTATATAATTTAATCTTCTAAATATTCCAGTCTTATCCAAACACGAAAAATAATCAACATAAGTTTGACACCAACAACGTTGAGATTTCGACCAAAGAAAGAAATCCAAGAGTAGGAACATTTCTTGAAATGAGACATATAAAAAAAGACCCCAAGAGATTCAACAATAGAAATGATATCGCAAACTCAGGCTAGATTTATAACAACCTTTTCGATCTTTGTTTATGGTATTTAATAATGAAAATAGATCCTGACATGTTGCCATAAAAATACAGTGAGGCACATAACATTAAATTTTATAAATAATCCTTTGTATTCATGAAGTGGAAAAACATAAAAGATAAACCATTTCCGAAAACAACAAAATCACACATCTTCAACAACATTCGTAGAATACGAGAGCAGAAATATAAATGGAAATTTATGTTTCAACTTGAAGATGACCAAAACCATGTCGAAACGTCGTTAAGAGGAATTTTACGAATTGACTGCATCAGGGCTTCATTCTGAGAAATTGAACCCTTATTTGTTAGCACTTTATTGTGAAGATTTATTGTTACATATCCAGTTCCCGTTATAGAAACGAAGTGAGTTATTTATCACTTTATGAGCCCAAGCATGAGCTTGGAAACAAAGAAAAACATCAAAATCGGTCCGTTAGTTTTTGCGTGATGCTCGAACAAACAAACAGACAATTACAATTTTATAATAGTATACAGATTTCTCGAATCACATTTAAAACTGAATTAAACTACCAGAATTCATGTTTTATTCGAATTTTTTACTTGGAAAGTTCTTGATCCCAAATTGAAGGAATCCACATATTCATTCATTCATACTAATGATTCACTGTTCTCGAACTCACTCAAAAAATTTTGATATATATGAATTTTCACTATGAAATAAAATATAATTGTAGCTGAAATTGATTTTCACAGAAAAAAGATCCACTGCTTGGAATAGAATCAGAGCCTTTCGCGTGACAGCCTGGAAAAAAAAGTTATGTTTGAGAGTGGTGTTCATTGAGTGCGATTTGCGGTCTTATTATCTGATTTGATCACGAAAGCGAAACTTGAGTGGTTTAATCTTTCATAATGAGGCCGCAAATTGCACAAGTTGAATTTCCTAGAAAAAGGAAATTTAAAAAAAATTGCGATGAAATCCTCTAGCACGAATGATTCTTGATCAGAATATTTCTCGGATCACACTTGAAACTGCATAAAACTAGCAGAATTCATGTTATATTAGAATTTTCAACGTGGAAAGTTAAAACAATTATCATCAATACAAAATCGATGGAATCGTTTTATAGATTCATTTAGTCATAGTGATCATTAACTGCTTTCGAACTACTGTAATGAAAAATTATTGTATCTGGAACTGATTTTGAAAAAAAGGAAACCTCTGCTAGGAATCGAAACCGAGCCTTTCGAGTAACAGTCTGAAAAAAAAGTATATTTAAAAGTGGTTTTAAGTGATTATCGAAATATTGAATAGATAAAAGTTTGTGGTGTACCATCACCCTGTGAAGCGATGTATTGAATATTGGAATTTTTGGTCGCCACTAATATTTACCCATTGATATAATATCCTGTATATTCATAAGTATACGACAAATATTATGTACGAAGAATTGTCGAATATCGCATTATGTTGATAGTAATTATTCTTACCTAACCATTTTCTTATTTGTTACGATTATACTGTATTTGTTGCTAATTATGATAATAGAATATATTTCGGAATAAAAGAGATGAACACACTGAAGTGAGGTACACAAATGAAGAAGCTTACCAGACCGACGAAAGAGTCACCATTAGAATTCAAGTACGTTTCCAAGTCAAAAATCTCTTGAAGAAAAGTATTCTCTTTTCATTCTAAATCCAAACTGTATCAAGTGTATTACTCTACAGACTGCTCCAACCTACAAACTTACATCCAGAAATAAAAAAGTTCCTAGAAGTGTTGTGTTTTCCTGAACGACTTGACAACCCATTACAAAAATTGGTGTCAGAAGTGGTATCCCTCTTGAATTGGCATTCGTCATTTTGCTATCCGACTGAGTTCGTCACAGCTACAAGTCGTGAAAAAGACAGAAGGAGTCACCAAACTCCAGAAGTTTCAGCCAACGGAAAGTCCGTTAGGGCAGCAGAAACCACACTACCAGATGTGTCACCTAGGAGCGACCATTGTTATTTTTTGAGTGTCAATGCCACTTTGCCCAAATTCAAACGAAACCAGTGAATATTCAATCAATTCTAGTTCAAGTAACGGAAATCAAAATCCAAATTATAATTCAAATATGTCAGTGTCACTAGAAAAAGCAATCCAATTGCTCATTAAATTTGATGGAACTGAATCGAAATTATACGAATTCACAGACAATTGCGATAAAGCCTATTCCATTGTTAAACCAGAATTCAAAGATGTATTATTTGCAATAATAGAGACAAAATTGACAGACAATGCTAGGGCAGTAACGAGAACCAGGTCATTTAGCGACTGGTCAAATTTGAAAACGTTTTACTAGATGGTTAGTCTGAAAAAACGAGATAAAATGAAAATGGCCATAAGTGAAATATTCGAAACCCTGTTTTTCTATGAAATGTAGAGTCGATTCGTGAGTTCCATTTCTGTTTGTGACATTGAATTGGATGGGATCTATCCACAAATAAACTATAAGTGGAAACTGATTATTTCAGGATCAATTTCGAGGAAAATTAAAATTGTGTACATACCACCGGTATTTTCAGTTTAGTGAATGAAAGTCCGAGGGTGAATCATTCAAAGAAGGTTCGTTCAAATACGTTCCTCATGTTTGAAGCCATGGACTAAACGATTAACATGTTAGGTTCCAAAAATGTAATGGCAATACATAATCAATGCTTTTGATAAGATGCATACGTGGTTGAAATTATGGAACTCATTTCTGGAACAACCTACAGTACCCTATAAAATGCATCCTATGATACCATAATAATAGTTCTCTCGATTATATAATCTTTCTTTCCGAACAATATATCACCATTTATTGTGGTCAAATAAATAGGAAATATCAATGTCTCAGACATCATTGATCAAAAAGGTCCAAACTATTTTTATTCAAATTTAAGGTACAGCATAGTTACCTTGATTATTTCTCGTGTCTTCTCAGGTCGAGAAAAATAATTCTGAAATCGAAACAATTGACCCCATTTAAAAACTGATCGATTAATACGTGATTCTACATGTTCCCTGTGACTTTCAATCATGACATGAAATTGGAAAACTGTGATTAATTCAGGATCGACGGTTTAGTTATTTCGAGTTTTGCGCTGCCCTTCAGTTCACCACGTCCATTTTATTTTGTTAAAAGTAACATTTCCTCAAGGAAAATATTCTATATAGCTGTACAAGATATATAATATCAGATGTGGAGTCATCTGCGACGAAAAGACTTTAG
Organism: Gonioctena quinquepunctata; assembly: GCA_018342105.1. Taxonomy (NCBI): domain Eukaryota; kingdom Metazoa; phylum Arthropoda; class Insecta; order Coleoptera; family Chrysomelidae; genus Gonioctena; species Gonioctena quinquepunctata. The sequence goes on along the minus strand of JAFIRS010004341.1, from coordinate 19,214 downwards.
TCACCATCTTTCATCGTTCAAGATAACTACTTGGATGGTATTCATGTTGAAAACGGAAAAATTCTCAAATGAAAATTAAAAATATGATTTTTCCGGAAATGGAAAATTCTACAATAAAAATGAAGCTATTTTTCGGTAATATCCAACAGAAAACTGCCACTTCCTCGGCAAAAGCCACGCTGGACGTTGAACTATATCTGGAAGATATTGTGAAAAGACTCTAACTTGGTCTTCACCAAAATTCTCATTTGAAAAACGTTAACTTTACAGATGTTTAGTGGTCAAAATTTCAGGACAAGGAATGTCGAGCACCACACGTTTTGAATTACATTCATTAAAAAAATAACATTGAAAATTATTTTTTACTTTTTTATTCATGATGAAATAAAAGCGTATTTTTTTGTTTTCCAATTGGACCTATAAGTAATGACTCTTAATACTACTCTTCATTGGATAACAAATAAAACACTGCATGTTCCTCAGTGCAGCTTTTGGCGAAATGCTCGATATACAGAATTCGACTAGCGCTTCAACACTTGAAACGATCATTAACGATCGTGCTTGTTTCTCAAAAAAGCTGCAAAATTTTATAGTAATCCGACATTTAGAAGTGGGTGAAAATTAAGTACCAAAATTTGATAACATACATATATTCATATAATACATACATAGTTACAGGTCAAGCTAATATAAAACGTTGAAAAGGGAAACATTCTCAATTGAATATTGATAAAAAGATTTTTCTGTGAATTGAAAAATCCACGATTAAAATGAAGTTATTTCTGTAAGAACGAAAGAAACAACTACTTCCCGCTAAAGCCACGCTGGACATTGAACTACATCTCATAGATATTTGAAGGTTCTAACTCAAAGAATCTGAAATGAAAATTTGCATTTCATTCAGATATTTTTGATTTTCTATTCCAGTCTTAATTAAGAACTCATAAAGATGAATGAGGCAAAGAAGAATGTTTTCCAAAAGAGAGTACTCACCAGAAATCATTCGTAACATTGACGCAGGAGGGACATCGCATTCATTAGGTCTTCAATGTCTTAATTAAGACTGGAATAGAAAATCAAATAACTATCTGAATGAAAATGCAAATTTTCAATTTCAGATTTTTTCTTTTGAGTTAGGCCTTTTCAGAATATATATCAGATGTAGTTCAATTTCCAGCGTGGCTTTAGCGGAAGTAGTTGTTTCTATTGACATTACAAAAAATAACTTCATTTTAATCGTGGATTTTCAATTCACAGAAAAATCTTTTTATCAATATTTAATTGAGAATGTTTCCCTTTTCAACATGAATACCCCACAAGAGGTTATCTTGACGATGGAAGATAGTGACTAAAGTTTATCTTTCAGTCGCAGATGATTCCACATCTGATTTTATGAACATCCTGTTTATATTTCCAACAAATCAATCTAATATAAAACATTTTATAAGTAGTGCAGCGCTACACCATGTCATGTATGCCATTAGATGTACGCTACGTTCCATTGCGGGGCTTTATTGAACAACTACTATAGGAGTACCAAAAAAAATGGTTCATATCATCGTTGTTTGGTTGCCATATTGAAAAATGTCAGCCAAACTTTTTTTCTTAAAAGTATATCTCCGTATCCGATGGTCAGATTTTAATTACTTACATCTCATTACAATCTTTTCTTGAAGTCAAACAAATTCTGCAATTTGACATTTTTTGTCAAATTACGTAGTTTCTGAAGTATAGCATTATAAAAAAATTGAATGATGCACAGTGGTCCCAAATCGTAAAAAGCAGGAAAGAATATGTACATCATTTTTAACTAATATAACCTTACAAATTCGTCTTTTTTTATTATTTGTTAAGGCATTGAATAATTATTATTACTTGAATTCATCAAAGTTTAACTGTAAGTCTTTTTGATTGGGCGGGAAAATTAGACTTATTGTTAACTTTTTTATGTTGGAAAAACATTATTCAATCAAAATATCCAAGAGTTGGATACGAAACGGTACGGACTTTGATTTGGATTCAAAAATCACACATTTGTAACAGCGACCTGGGAAACCCGGTTTTTGTTAGAATCAAGTGAGTTTTTTTTTAAGCTAGCCATTATATTAGATCAGCCATCTCTTTTCAAATGATAATAAATCCGTAATCAGCGACTTGAAAACCCCTTTATACCAATTAATGAAATCAAGCAAATTTTTCTAAAAGCCGTTCGCCATACTGAGTCAATCAATTTGGCGTTGAAGGAAAAATCTCGAATTGGTATTCAACGACCCTAGAAACCCCTTTATAGTAATTTTCGTTGAGATCAAGCGAGTTTGCGTGAGACGAAAAACGGAAATCGTACCAAATGTTCGTTATCAATATTTTACATGTTCTATCATAAGTATAGTTGAAATCTCTTCCTGTGAGAACCTATATGAAGTTTTCAGAATACAACGAAAATCGGATCAAATAGATGGAAAATAAGATATTTCAATTAGGCCAAATGATCATGAATGATATGAATCTCAAAAACGGGAACTCCCAGTCGTTGTCACCTCATATAACGATGGGTCCTCCGTTCTCGGAGGTGTCAACGTTTCACTTATCTGCAGAAAAAAATGATCTCGACCATGCATTACTGGTTAACTGACGCATTCATATAAAGTTCAGCTGTCCAAATTGGAAAAAAATATTAGTGCAAAATATTTGTCACTTTCATTTGGAAAAAAGTTTTTGAGACTATACAGGCTGTTGCGGATGCGCTTTTCGCTAAAGGTTTCTCAGAAATGGTTTTTTTTTTTTTATGTTTTGGTTCCCACGAAAAGGGATATCCTGTAATGTTCAGAGAACATCGTGGGAACCAAGGGAAAGAAGGTAGGAGTTGGTGTTCTTCTTAAATTTCTGAAGGTTGTATGCCTCGGGGAACACCTCCCTAGGCAATGAGTTCCAAAGCCTCGCTGTTCGTTGGATGAACGAGTCTTTAGAAAGTGATGTTCTGCAGGTCTCCAAAGTGACCACGAAGGGGTGTGATGACTGAACTTGACGGGTTAATCTCGAAGAGACTGCCAAAGCAGGAACGATTGTTGATATTTCAGAAGAGCATCGCCCATGAAAATATCTATAAAATAGAGACAAATCGCCAACTTTTCTACGGTGTTCCAGACAAGTGAGCGAGTTTGTAAGCGAGGCATCACCGACGAGACGAATTGCCCTTTTTTGGACAGAATCCAATAGCCTCAGGATATGTTTAGGTGCCGCACTCCAAATATGGGAACAGTATTCCAGGACAGGTCGGATCTGTGCCTTATAGATCATAAGCAGCTGACTGGGGGTGAAATAGCTCTTGGCACGAAACAAAAAACCAAGTTTTTGGGATGCACTTTTGGCAATGGACCTCACGTGATTTTCCCAGGAAGGTTATTGCTGATAGTAATACCAAGCATCGATATGGATGGCTTCAGTGGTATGGTTACTCCTGACAAAGTTATGTTAGGCACAGTGAGATCGGTTTTCTAGAGAAAAGACATGCTTGTGTTTTGTTTGCATTGAATTCTACCAAGTTATTAGATCCCCATTCGAGAATTGTTGCTAAGTCCATATTTATATTATTAACATTTCTTCCTCGTTCATTTCTGGTTTCACGGGCTGATATAGGGGCCCTGGAAGAGAAAGCGGTATGGAGGGTACTATCATCGGCAAAGCTGTGTACTGGACATGAAGTTGCTTTCAACAGGTCGTTGATGTGAAGTAGAAATAGTGTTGGTGCGAGAATAGATCCTTGCGGAACACCAGCATTTATGAGTAGAGTGTCAGATGAAACTCCATCGACCACTACATGGAGAGACCTGTTTGAGAGAAAACTAGCAAGCAGAGAACACAGCTGAGGGGGCAAGCCATAAGACGGAAGCTTGGCGAGGAGTCCCTGGTGCCAAACTCGATCGAACGCCTTGGAGATATCTAATGCCACAGCTAAAGTTTCTCCATACTTTTCAATAGATAGCTGCCATATATGTGAGACGTAAGCGAGCAGGTCACAAGTTGATCTCTGATGGCGGAAGCCATATTGCCTATCGTTGACAATTCCTGAGTCTTCCAGATATTTCATGAGCTCGATGTTGATGGCTTTTTTCCATGACCTTTGAAATAATAGATAGCAGTGCGATAGGTCTGTAGTTGCTAGGTAGGGCCTTTTTGCCTTTTTTAGGGACTGGCTGTACTCTTGCAATTTTCCAATTGGACGGAAATACCCCCAAATTGTAAGAGTGGTTGAACAACTTGCAAAGAACAGGTGTTAGTTCGGGGGCACATTTCTTGAGAACAATCGGCGGGATTCCGTCAGATCCACAGGCTTTGTTGGTGTTGAGACCCAGCAAAATCTTTCTGATAGTACGTTGGCGAAAGGTGATCTCGGGCATGTGACTGTCAATAGGTGTAATGTTCGGGGGTTGTTTTCCCGATGAATCCAGAGTGGAATTTCCAGCAAATAGGTGCGCAAAAATATTGGCTTTTCCTGGGCAGTCGTTGCTAGTGTTCCATCTTCTTTGGTTAGAGGAGGAAATGAGCTGGAAGTGAAGTTTCTTCCCACAGCTTTGGCGAAAGACCAAAATGAACGGGATCCGTTAGGACATTCAACAAGTTTTGATCTTATTTTGGCATTGTGGGCGTCTTTTGAGCATTCTATTGTCTCTTTGCATATGCCTCTAGCCTCGACATATGCTGCTCTGGTCTCAGGGCCCGGATTTTTTAGCCATCGATGGTATGCTGCCTGTTTGGAAGCCACAGCTCTAGAGCAGTTTCTGTTAAACCAGGTCTTATCGGATGATGTTCTTCTTTCGGTATTCGGTATGTAAGTTTGCATCCCCAACATGATGATTTCAGAAATTGTCTCAGCACATCGTGTTGGATCTACTGAAGAAACAAACTCTCTTCCATGGAAACGCTGAGAAAAACATACGAAGACCTTCCCAGTCGGCCGAATTGTAATGCCACATGAGACGGGGTGGTATTGTGCAGCTCGATGGTAAATGGAAAGAGCATGTTGTGGAGATGAGGGTGTGATCAGAGTTTCCAAGTGGGGCACAAACTTCTATTCTATATGGGTCAGGATTGGTGGTGAGGAAAAGATCTAGTGTATTGGCAGACTGGTTGTTGACATCAGGGATGCGGGTTGGTAGCTCGACCAGTTGTTCTAGACCATGAGTGATGGCGAAGGCCTCGGCTTGACGACCTGCATCATCTGTTTTGTTAGAGAATTTGAGCCAGGCAGCGTTATGTACATTAAAGTCTCCCATGATTATGGTTTCAGCTGTTGGATGGTTCTCCTGAATGTAGTCCAGTTTGAGTGATAAGAACTCAAAGAGGTCGTTATATGAAGGTTCATTAGGTGATAGGTAAAGGCAGCAGAGGAACTTAGTCAGTTTGGTATCAGATAGCTTGAACCACATCACATCAAAGTCTTTCGGTTCCAAACTCTCTTCACGCTGGCATGAAAGGTTAGCCTTAGCGTAAAGGCAGACTCCACCCTTGAACCTGAATCGAGAATGGAGTTCGTAACCAGGACAAAGCATATGGACCTTGTTGGTGGACGAGTTTACTTGTGTTTCTGTTAGAGCCAGAATATCCGGTTTTTTCGTCTGTAGGTGATGGTGGACGTCATTGATGTTCTTGTTGAGTCCGCGGATGTTGCAAAAATTAATTTTTAATGTTGAGTCCCCTCGAGTACCTCTCGCCCGGAAATCCGAATGGAGAGGTATTTTACTTCCGGAGTGTTTTACTCTAGGAGACTTCATCATTATTACTATTTGGATGTACCTGAAAATAAAGGAGGAATTGGGAGAAGGAAAGAGGGAGACCGGAAAGTATCGACCGAACACTGAAACATGGAATGATCCATTTCACAGCACACAAAGTCGATATGGTGGTATTTCACCGGGCGATGAGACCATCTTCCACCTACGGTTATCCTTTTAGTCGCCTCTTACGACAGGCAGGATTTACCATGGGGCTATTCTGAAGCCGACTCCATACAGCCACAGGTTGGAGGAATCCCTCCATCAGTAAAATGGTATAGCCAATTTCCGGAATTCCTTGCTGAATAAGCTGAATCAAATAGCCAAAAATTGAGTTTCTTTTTCAGTTTTGTGAATTTTATCATTTTCCGAGCCTATTATTGGAGACTGCAGAAATGGAAAGTACTTCGTTAATATCCCTTTTTTGTTCCAAATACGATGCTGCATCTACCTATGTGAAACCAATCTTGATCATATTCTGAAGAGAACATTGGTTCAGACATAATGATATATCGTATCAAGAAAAGCGTCGCAAAAATCTCAATCGCAACTACTACTACTACTGGAAATTGTGGCGTTCAGGAGGTTTTCAAAAGAAAAACAAAATGATGGAGATATTTCAAACATGTGTATAGATTTTCACTGATGAATAAAAAAAATAGTTTAAAATAACTCAAGAACATGTTTTTTTTTCAAAAAGGAAAAAATTATTTTTAATGTGTTTTTAAATAGAAATTTTTGTGATAGCTGAGAGCTTTCTTTAAAAATACCTGTAAAATTCATCATTTCAGTTTCTCCATAGTTTCTGTCATCAAAAGAATGCATACCTGATGCAAATATAGAAAATCGTGTCAAATCAGTATTGAAATAATTTTACTTGATATGGATAACAGTAGGGTTCACAACCAAAATGTTTTTGTTGAATATTTTAGTTTTTTAAGAATTCTGTTATTGGTAGAAATGTACCTATTTGCTGCGAAAACTCATATGAAGTTTTCAGAATCCTCGGAGAATCCTATATAACGTTGTGTTCCAGAGGTGACAACTTTTCACTCATAAAAATTCTTTTCAAATACAACTTCAAGAACTCTAATATGTACAGAAAAATTAAGTAGACTATATATGAGCGAATTATAAGTTAGTTGTTACCTCCCAAAATTGGAAAAAAAAATCGGTGGAAAATTTTCGACTTTCTCATTTGGATAAAAGTATTTCAGTATACATGCGGTTATAAATTCGCTCCATATCACAGGGACAATTCTATGAGCATTTTATTCCTGCATCCATCTACGTCAATCATGGTGAAACAATCGAATTGGATAATTCCATACCACCAACCAATTCTTAATTTTAAACTTCAACAACATATTGATATTGTTTTGAGTAATATTGACTTTATCTCAAACACTTGTTAAGGAACAATGCATATCAGAGGCATATAAAAAATTATGTGATTGAATGTTATAATGAATATCAACAATAAATTCGGACAGCAATAAAAAAATTTGATAACTTATCATCAATAACAGGAAAATCGTCTGAAATAAAATCCAATTTGAGAACTTGTGGTTTTTAATCATAAAACCGTTTCACTGCGGTTTAATAACAATCGTCAGGAAATCGGTCATCTATCTCTTTCCATGTATCGAGCGATAAACTCAATTGGGACAATCATTTTGGAAGATGAATCCTATTCAAGTGTTTTTTTCCGTGTTCTATTTGCTTACCAGATGAAATAGTTATTTCAAATCGGTTCAAGCTCTTGTAATGAATTTTTCGATTTTTTATTCGCAGCATGCATTACTGAATATTCTGTTAATCCCACAATACCGATTCCTAATATTTCTCCTTTAAACTCTCTGAAAAACTATCGATATGAATTTTAAATCATATGACAAGGAAACAATCATTTCACGAAAAAAAAACCCCAAAGATAAAATTGATTATCAGATATGTACGATAGGCTTCAAAGGTAAAACACATACATATTTGAGATGAAATATATTGGAATGATGTACAAGAAAAAAATATACCGTCAATTCCACTGTCTAGTTGAAACATCGAAGGAAACAATTACGATTCGAATAATCCCGCCGTTTTTCAACAAATTCAAGCTTTTGGTATTGAAAGGCGAAGTGATGAATCATCTGCTTGGGCAGAACGGTGAGAATTCGTTACCACATATTCAATTCGGTCGATTATAGGACAAAAAGCACTGGGCCAATACAGAAACATATGAAAAACTCCTATATTGATCGTAGGTAGAAGTCCATTGTGCTCGTAGAGGAGTGGAAGTATGATGAAATGGAATACTCGAAATCATCTCCACGAAATTAATTGAAAAACAGACTAGTTTCGGAGCTTTAACGCTGATGATTGATGAGTTCATCATGATCACTACGGAGAAAATGCCTCTTCACCCTTTATAGACTTGTTAATTGAGAAAAATGATCACAAGTTAGAATTTCCTATTCTCAACACATACCGAAACAGTAATACCTTAGAACTACCTTCTTTTGATGATTTCTCCAATGAACTGAACCAATATCAGACAAATATTTCAGAATAACGATTTCCCTTCCAATCTGATTGAAATAATTTACCACAGACTCATAGTTAAGTCTATCAATCAGAATATTTTCAAAACCAATTTGCCCACACGTTATTGCTCAATACCCCTCATAGGTAGAGTTTCCCATGATATAAAAAACGTCTTTCATCGCCACTGTGATGATTTGAACATTTGCTTCCATACAATGAACTCCGTGTCTGAAAAACTAGTGAATACCAAAGACAAAGGCAATCCTTTAGACAATTTTAGTACCTATATACGAAATTACTTGCTTTCAACCATCGTGCAGCGCTGAATGTAGAATTAGTACTAGAGTTAGAGAACTCACAGAAAACAAAGACATATATGAAGAAGAATTCACAACCCACCCATTCGAATCAATCAATTTTTGCAGTTTTGTTGCCAACCATGTGGTTAACTCTAACCACTACTCTGATCTCGGTAGAGATATTAGAATTCTTCACATTGCTAACAAGGGTTACCTCATGAATTGTCTAGAAATTTCTAGCATCAATTTTCCCTCAAAAGACCCCCCAACAAATTCTTTGGCTTTGAATTTGACTGCGTTGAATTTTTCGATTCTTTGAAGATAACTTTGGAGTTAACACCCACAGTTTGGTATGTCTCCTTCACACTTTTGTTCCACCCTACATTTCAGTGTTATCCCCATAATGAAAGATGTCGCCTTATTCATATCATTCACCCACTGGAGGTTCGAGGACAATGGACTTCGTTTAAATAATGCTAGTCGAGCAATCCCAGTCCACAACTACAGAACCCTACTAGTACGCAGAAAAATCACACTCCTTTATATCTGGTATATATTTACATTCAAAATGAGGAATTTATCACCACAAAAATATTTCACTCAACTTACAATATTTGATTTCCTCAACTGTGGAAATATTAATTCCTGCCTCAAACCACTGGAAGTATCTTAGAAAAAATCATTATGTGTATATTTTGAATATAAACCAGAAAACTTTTGTGCACTACCATTAATTTCATCAGAAATAATATAAAGCAATTTAGTTTCGAAACTAATAAACAACTACTAAACCAGGTTTTCCAGAAATCTAGCTATTATTGAATTTTTGATAAATACTGGAGAATACTCAGTCTACTACAATCATTTCAAGATTGAAAATATTCTAAAAGAGAACTTTAACATCATAAAACAAATTGCATTGAACAATGGATACAAAGTTGACTTGGTAGATGGTATTATGTTCAGAATTTTCGAAGTTCTTCCTACCAACAAGAACTATATTCAAAATTATACAACACTTACATATTGTGAACAGACTATGGAAATAAAATAATTAATGAAAAAAATTTTCAAAGACTTTTATTCAAATGCGCTAAAAAATCGAAAATAAATGCTTTGGATGTGTGACGTAAGTTATTCCGTGAGTATTAGATTCAAGAGCTTGTCGCGTAAAGATTTTAGGTCCGGGGGATCAACGTACTCAAGCTTTTGAAGTTACACGCGGTACTGGCTATTACGTATAGAACACCAACGTCTCCTTCACCCTCTCTCATCTGAACCCCTCTAATTCCAACACAAAAAATACAGAATGCCGTATCTAGCGTAGCATATATGATCCGAGGTTTGAGTACAAAAGTGACCAGCTTTTGAATCTATAACTCATGGAAAAACCTACGTCGCACATCCAAAGCAATTATTTTCAACTTTCAGCACATTTGAATAAAAGCATTTGTTTTTTTATATCATTTGATTTCGTGCCTTTTGGTGAGTACGCCTTAATCTATGTATGTTTCGTTGATGCATGTAATTTCTGAGCTAACTATTTCTTCAATGAGGAGACCATCTAAAGATTTACTCGTCCGTCATCCTGGAACTGCCATCTTCAATTCATGAATTCTGACAAAATATCAATAAAAAAGGCCCCAAAAACCTCGACATACCAATTTTGAATAGAAACAGTCCATTATCACAAAACTAGAATCCATATTTGAGCCGCCATGGAATTTATGAATTTTGACAATAAATTCATAATCTTCGATCCCGATATCCTCCACATATTAATTTTGAATAGAATCGGATCATAATCATAGATATCTTCCGCCATCTTGGAGCCGCCATCTTGGAGCCGCCATTTTGATTCGATGAATTTTGACAGGAAATCATAATTTGAAGGCCGCCATCCTAACAACACAAGTACATCTCCTGTGCATCCCAGAGACGTCCTTCATTTGCTACTGGGACGTCACTGGGATATCCTTTGTTGAAACATGGTACATACTAGGGACGTCCGAGGGACATCTACTTTCCACCAAAAAGGACATCCAAGGGATGACATTTTGGTACGTCCTAGGGATGTACCAAGTCCCGACAATGGACATCAAAGGGACACCCTAGGGATGTCCCAGTGACATCCCTGGGATATATGGCACATCCCCTGGACGTCGCCAAATGTTCTTTCCTTTCATTTATTTAATTTGAAAATTCCAATGGAAAATATGCAAAAAATTAAATCTTAATATTTTCAACGCAAAACGGATTTAATTCAGAAATTAATATGTTAGATTGTGTTGAAATATGATGAAAAACGACAAAAAAAACTCATCATATATATAAATTCATATGACAAATATACAAAAAAGAATAGGTGAATCAGTTGAAAATTGTACACATATTAGGGTGTTGCATTTATTGCAGGCTTCGCATAATTTTTTTCTTTGTGGCTTCTCTCCTAGGTCCTCCTGAAAAACTTCTGCGAAGCCTCCTCAATCTGTTTTTTATTGCCAATGGCTTCAGGAGATCCTGTACTAAAGACATTATTGCGGGTAAAATTGCATTGACAATGAAAAAAATTACTAATACATATATCATATTTTAACTCTTTTGGGATTTACAAGAATAGATCAAAATACTCACCCAGTATAATTGCTGCATGTGTTATGTTGTGTTTCAAGGCCCATTTAATTGACTCCGAATTGATGTTATCAATTAAATTTTCCATATTTTCCTGGAAGTTGTCAACAGGATAATTTTGAAATAGGTCTTCTCTTGATGTAGGGCTCAATTCTCCAAGGAAAGAACCATCAGACAAATTCTCAGAACTTGATTCACATTGATCAACTCCAGGAATATTCTATCTGAACTTGTAGAAGGTAATGTTATATGAATATCATAATTTACAGCCATTAATCGACTAGTAGAAGGACCACTACAAGCCTCTCAACATTCTTCATTTTGTCTTCTAAGTTTTTTTGTCCTTTTATAATATTTACTCAGTGTATTTCTCTCAATCCTTGAGGAAACCTTTTTCCTACGATCCATTATATTGATATGTACCTATAATAGATTGATGAATATACTACTATTAACATATCATTCAGAATCGAATTACCATATTATTGGAAAAATCAAGTCTTCGATCCAAAAGATTACAGTCAATATTTTGAAATTTGTTTAGCCAACCTTAAACTCAACTTATTATTTCAATTTCTCGACTATGATATACACAACACTATAACTGATAAAATACTTCAAATGCTCACAAAAATCGTCAAACACAATAAGGATGGAAAAATCGAAATTAAACGGTTTTCTTCACATAAAGGATTCAATATAAAATTGAACCAGAAAATGGTAGATCTCAGGTGAAAAACAACTACTCTCCTGGCAAATACCACGCAGAACGTTGAATGATATTCACCTGAAAATCCATGCATACTTCCATATAATATCAATGGACATTGAATGCAAATGTTTCTTTCTGATAAGCTCGATTATGTTTAATTTATGTCGTGTTCACCTAACAATCCGCATACCGGTTTCAGGCTTCTTGGCCCTCATCAGTACGGAGTAGTCAACCAGCCAAAGGTCCAAAGAACTCTGGCTGAAGTGAGACACAACGTAAACAAACCATCATCGAGCTTGTAACACCTATAGGTACGCCGGAAAGATAAACTTCAACTGGCGGTACCTAGTGACAGAAAGAAACACTCGAAAATCTCCCACCTCGATAGGTTTCTAAATAAAAGATTCCTTCTCAGTAGAATTGGCAAGCCCGTCTAGCATATAGTGAAAGATAAGTGCCATGTAAGTGGAATGAATAGAAAAATCGAAATTAAACGGTTTCTTCACATAAAGGATTCAATATAAAATTGAACCAGATAATGGTAGATCTCAGGTGAAAACAACTACTTTCCTGGCAAATACCACGAGAACGTTGAATGATATTCACCTGAAAATCCATGCATACTTCCATATAATATCAATGGACATTGAATGCAAATGTTTCTTTCTGATAAGCTCGATTATGTTTAATTTATGTCGTGTTCACCTAACAATCCGCATACCGGTTTCAGGCTTCTTGGCCTCATCAGTAAGGAGTAGTCAACCAGCCAAAGGTCCAAAGAACTCTGGCTGAAGTGAGACACAACGTAAACAAACCATCATCGAGCTTGTAACACCTATAGGTACGCCGGAAAAGATAAACTTTAACTGGCGGTACCTAGTGACAGAAAGAAACACTCCGAAAATCTCCCACCTCGATAGGTTTCTAAATAAAGATTCCTTCTCAGTAGGATGGCTAAGCCGTCTAGCATATAGTGAAGATAAGTGCCATGTGAAGTGGAATGAATAGAAAAATCGAAATTAAACGGTTTCTTCACATAAAGGATTCAATATAAAATTGAACCAGAAAATGGTAGATCTCAGGTGAAAAACAACTACTTTCCTGGCAAATACCACGCAGAACGTTGAATGATATTCACCTGAAAATCCATGCATACTTCCATATAATATCAATGGACATTGAATGCAAATGTTTCTTTCTGATAAGCTCGATTATGTTTAATTTATGTCGTGTTCACCTAACAATCCGCATACCGGTTTCAGGCTTCTTGGCCCTCATCATTACGGAGTAGTCAACCAGCCAAAGGTCCAAAGAACTCTGGCTGAAGTGAGACACAACGTAAACAAACCATCATCGAGCTTGTAACACCTATAGGTACGCCGGAAAAGATAAACTTTAACTGGCGGTACCTAGTGATTGAATCCTTTATGTGAAGAAAACCGTTTAATTTCGATTTTTCTATTCATTCCACTTCACATGGCACTTATCTTTCACTATATGCTAGACGGGCTTGCCACTCCTACTGAGAAGGAATCTTTTATTTAGAAACCTATCGAGGTGGGAGATTTTCGGAGTGTTTCTTTCTGTCACTAGGTACCGCCAGTTAAAGTTTATCTTTTCCGGCGTACCTATAGGTGTTACAAGCTCGATGATGGTTTGTTTACGTTGTGTCTCACTTCAGCCAGAGTTCTTTGGACCTTTGGCTATTGACTCTCCGTACTGATGAGGGCCAGAAGCCTGAAACCGGTATGCGGATTGTTAGGTGAACACGACATAAATTAAACATAATCAGCTTATCAGAAAGAAACATTTGCATTCAATGTCCATTGATATTATATGGAAGTATGCATGGATTTTCAGGTGAATATCATTCAACGTTCTGCGTGGTATTTGCCAGGAAAGTAGTTGTTTTCCACCTGAGATCTACCATTTTCTGGTTCAATTTTATATTGAATCCTTTATGTGAAGAAAACCGTTTAATTTCGATTTTTCTATTCATTCCACTTCACATGGCACTTATCTTTCACAATAAGGATGCTTCTAATCTTTTCACATCGAACAAAGAAAAATTAGAAACTTACATATTTTGCCAGTGTTGCCAAATCCAAACAGGACAAAACCACAGAAAACTAAATGAAATTGTGTTTGGGATTTTGTGTATAATTTATACCATTCTTGAGAATTTATATTAAGAGTATATTATGCACTTATAATTTTTCGCTTGTGAAATGGTAATTTTCCTGAAATTTCTGGTATATATTTCCATTTTCTTCATAATTATTTTCCAGAAGAAAAACAAACATTATCAAAATAAAATATCATCTTTGAATATTAATGAACAATTTGATGAGTTTCGACGATTCTTAGATATGAGAATGGATATCGGAAATACCAGGAACATAAATGGAACATCAGATGGAATGTCCTCTGGACATCCTCTGCGGGACATCCCCTGTATATCCCTATCTTGTCCTTGTACTGCAGTTCATGAAGAGGTTATACCTCGGATATCCCTGTGTTGTTAGGGCATTCTGATTCAATGAATTTTGACAAAAAGTTCATAATCTCCGATTTCGAAAACCCCCACATACCAATTGTGAATCTAATCGGACCGTAATTACAAAACTCGTCCACCATCTGGGAGCCTCCATTTCGAATTTGTGAATTTTTAATCAAAATTCATGATCTCCGACACTGAAACCTTCCTCATACCAATTTTGAATAGAATCGGACCATAATCACAGAGATCGTCCGCCATCTTGGAGTCGCCATTTTGATTTTATAAATTTTGATGAAAAATCTTGGAGCCGCCATTTTTAACTCATGAATTTTGACTGGGAATTCATAATCTTCAACCCCGAGAACCACCACATACCAATTTTGAATCGAATCGGACTATAATTACAAAACTCGTCCACCATCTGGGAGCCTCCATTTCGAATTTGTGAATTTTTAATCAAAATTCATGATCTCCGACACTGAAACCTTCCTCATACCAATTTTGAATAGAATCGGACCATAATCACAGAGATCGTCCGCCATCTTGGAGTCGCCATTTTGATTTTATAAATTTTGATGAAAAATCTTGGAGCCGCCATTTTAACTCATGAATTTTGACTGGGAATTCATAATCTTCAACCCCGAGAACCACCACATACCAATTTTGAATCGAATCGGACTTGTTTTTTTCCTTACAAAAACTCCATAATGCAATTTCACGGATACTATGGATAACTGCCAAATTTTACGTTAATCGTGCAACAAGAAGTGGGTCAAATTCAACTTACAATATATGATTACAGATACACCGACTACGGAACAGTTGAAACTAAATGGAAGTTTGTAAAGATAGCTTAATTTCCTAATAAACATGTAGAAAATGAAGCTATCAAACAGAATCGGGTGAAAACATTAGAAATTAATAGATTGAAAAACTCAAATATATCACTTAACGACCAACTTGATTTGAATAATTCGCCACTTTTGAATTTGATTTCATAGAAATAGATTGATCTATCTCTTGGAATAACGTTTTATAATCATTATAATGAAGGATTTTGTGAGATTAGTGTTGGTACTTACCTCGATGGAGTTGATTACTTATAATGATTTGAGATACTATCTAACTGTTTGTCATTGCATTATTTAATTTATTGCACATTCACCTAGAGAAGCGTCTGTGTTAACGAAACATGTTGTGAATTCAAATAAGAATTCTATGGAAATCCATTTCAAATTCATAAACTATAACAATTGAATCAAATATGATCAACACCCACCAACTCATTTGAAAATATCTATCAAATGTCGATTAGAAATTTATTTGAATATAATGCTTGATAATTTTCTTTTCCTTTTCCGTTTCTATAGTCCTCCTTTTCTCTTCGGAATACATCTCATCCTACCTTCTAGTTATTTAATTTCAATAATTTTCACGAAGTATATGGTTTGTGGGAATGAATTGCTATCATCAAAAAAAATTTCGATAATTTCTCTGAGTGTGAGTTAATCAAGCCCGTCCTGAAATCCCCTACCCCCCTACCAAAAACCGGATACTCGATATGGTATAAATAGGACTCGCCAATAAAAATATCTCACAATCATGTATATGAATGTGTGTAACTGGTGTGTTGTCTTTATGACTTGCACTTTTACAGTGGTTGTTTCAAATGAGAATAATTTGGTGAGTTCCTAATGAAAAAAATAAATTGAATTTCCATGTTCAGTGTATCAGGCCACACATGTACAGATTCATTGAAATTCATATATGAACACAATACCATCCCAAAATATCACAGTGCCTATTCTAACTTAATTAACAGAAAATGATATATGCGAATCAGATGCCATAGCATATAAAAGTATTCCACAAGCAGGGAATTCTAGATTTTCAAAGTGTTGTTAGTGTAATATTTCACCAAATCCCCAGCTCTCCAGAAAATCTCTACAACTTCATTATATATGAATAGAATTTTTCAATTGATACGGCAGATACTTGATGGAAATCCGTATTGAAACAAATAAGAAACACCCACTTCACTTGATTATTTTCACCGAACTGGGTTAACGAAACCACGACATGCGTTCCGCAATACAAGAGCTTCTTCAGGTGGAGATAGTACTAACTCAACAATCACGATGTTTCATGCTGAATAATCAATAGATAGATGGATAGATTCATTAAGGTCGATATCTTTATCACAAAGTTATATTTAAATATATTATGTAAAACAATGTAGAATATTCTGGCAGTCTGAGGTCACCTAAGCTGGGCTTGTATTGTGTCCTTCAGGCTAATAGGTTTTATCTGGAATATGATATGGTACAAATCTGACTGGAAAGGTCACATAGTTGTTTTGGTTTAGAGCACAGGTTGAGTAGAATATAATATATAGAATTCATGTTAAATTCATATAAATAGAAATATATTGATGTAGAGGAGTGTATTCACTGATAGTAGTTCCAGATTCAGTCGTTCTCAAAGATATTTTTCGATTGATTATATTGATTTTTAATTAATAATTTTATTTCTTCTTTAAGTTTTTTGTGGCTGTTAATATCTTTTATATATGTCGGTAGCTGATTATATAATTAAGGGCCAAAGTATGTAACGAATTTCTGGTTGTGTGTCAGTCTGCAGCGTGGTATATCCATAACTTGACTTGCGATCATTAATGTATTATGTGTATGGTGGATTATATTTATGGGTTAACTCAAGGTGAAGAGTTAACATTCATAGGCGTTTATTGTCCCCACGTTGAATAGGCCAGTTTATTCATATAAGGACTCGGTTGAATGTCTTCGATTTTTTTTAAACATTATTATAATTAAAGTGTTTCGGATTTCATCTAAATTATGTAAGGATGTCTTGAATAATCCACCTCAGACAATGATACAATAACGTATATCTGACTCAGCCAGGGCGTAATAAACCAGCAATATGACGTCTCTTCTGAGAATATTTCGGAGTTGATAAAATTTATAGATCAACTTTCGAAGTATTTTCACCGTATATTTTACCTGATCGTTCCATCGTAGTGATTGATCAACCATGATAAATAAGTACTTAGTTGATTCTATTTTATGTATTTCAGGGCAAGAGCAATTTTCACTTTCTGTTGTTGTTGTTGATTTGTCGATCGGAAGTGTTGTTTTTTTTGGTTGATATTTTTTCGTAGAAGAGAAAGCTACAAACTTTGTTTTGTCTAGATTGAGGCTCAGTAGGTTAATACTTAGCCAGGAGTAAATTCGTTTCATGCCGATTCCCGCTTTTTCATATACTCCGTTTCATGTTCACCTACGAATGCTACAGCCGTGTCATCAGCGTAGGACGTCAAATTTCCTTCAAAATTGTCGATGTTGAAAATATTATTGACATTCAGTAAAAATAGTATGGGGCCCATGACAGTTCCCTGTAACACACCCATGGCAACCGGTAATGGATCACTAAAATAATGATTTATTTTCACTTTCTGTATTCTGTCGCTAAGTAATATCTGAATAAATGTAATGCTACGCCTCTTACTCCTACGTTCTCCAATCGCTGAAAGAGTATGTCATGATTGACGGTATCAAACGCCTTGGCCGGGTCTAAAAATTGCCTAAATATGTTATTTTGAAATAATATTTTTTGTTTTGAGTGGAGTACTCATCAGGTTTGAACTATGTATTTCCTAATCAAAACGAAAAAATAATTTAAAATTAATAAATATGTATGCCATACTACCAAAAAACATGCTACTGCCTCACGTAAAAACGTTCAAGTGAGCTCATTGGGAAAAATGAAGATAAAACTGAGAATGCTGATAAATCTGCAGTATATACAGTGACCATCATGAAGTTGGCTACATATGTGAAAAAAAATTGTTATTGAAATTTCTGAAAAACTCTAATTGTGGTTCGTTTCTGCATGTCTGACAATTAGAAAATCTATTGCGACTTATATCACGTGACCTCAGATCTGGCAGGAATTTCAAAAAAAGTTGTCTGTGGTGCCGAAAAATGGGTCAAATTGACAAGATATCAAAAAATGTCAATGATAAAATGTGTTTGGAATTTAACGAGGACCTCACGAACCAGATTGAAACAGAAAACAAAAATACCATATTATTCCTCCACCCTCACTTAGAAACATTATACATTCTTGTATTATCTGGAAACCGATTTTATAACCTGAATCACATGAGTTTGGGTCAAAACTAATCAAATATTTGTGGAATAGACATTTTTTGGGAGATTAATTATGGAAACACGATTGAGTCTTGTCATTAAGTGTAGTCATTCCCTGTATATTGATGCACATGAACTTATTCAATATTCTCAACCCATGAATAAAATTCAATCCGACTGATATTTGTAATTGAAACTCAATAATACACTAATTATCCTTGCTAAATTTAATATTGGTTAGTAGATTTGAACTTCAATGACTTATATATTTTTGAATTCCATAAGGCGGCTTTGAAAAACAATCTATTTTTGTTGTAACAATAACAAATGTCACAATAACTTGTTAACAATTTTATTGAAGTTGTCGTCCTTCATCAGTTCTTGTGTTTTTCAATCTATCAATATGAATGGCTCCAAAACTGAGTATACAAGTAAAAATAGAAATAGTATTGCTATATGGCAAAAATTATCGTAGCACAAGAGAAGTAGCTGAAATTTTCATTTATACCAAAATTTGCATTTAACTACGGTGAAAAATTGCAAAAATTAAAAAGGAAAAGAATATTATATGAAAAAATAAAAAATGTTTAA